>CAUIUS010000134.1:0-47711 GCA_961210405.1 Drosophila mercatorum | reverse complement strand
TTTAAAATTTTTTATATTTTTTTTTTTTAATTAACAATACTGAGTAGATCCAACCAACCGGCTGCGCCAATTACCAGTGGGAGCTGTTTATTTGGTGTAATACGGTACATGTGTATGTACTTTGCTGCCTTGCGGCGATATATGTATGTATGTAAACATATGTGTGAATATGTATGTATGTGCATATATGTATGTTATACATATATGCAGAACCGTCTTGAAATGAAGAACGTCTGATCAGTTTGAATGGTCGGTTGTTCTGCGGCTAGCGCAGCCTCAGGTAAGTGTAGTGTTTGTGTGGTTCTTGTTTAGTTTTTATACCTGAACCCTTTGGGAAAATGGGAAATCAGGGTATAATGGTTTTGTGAAAATGTATGTAAAAGGCAGAAGGAGGCGTGGCAGACCCCATAAAGTATATATATTCTTGATCAGGAGAGAAGCCGAGTCGATTTAGCCCTGTCCGTCTGTCTGTCGTCCGTATGTTGAACGCGTCGATTTCAGAAGATATAAGAGCTAGACTTCAAATTTTTTGAAGTTCGTGTATATCACGATTCGATCGAGTTTGTTTCAAATATTCGATAACTATCATTTTTTTTTATGTTATCGATTAAAACCGATATCTTCATTTAGTTATAAAATTCTATTTAATTCATCTTTATTATTAGAGTCTTAAAATTTTTGCATTTATGTTATTTGGGCCTTCTGCAATTTGGGTTTTTTGTTAAATTTTGATCCCACCCCCTTTTGAATTGCCCCATCGCCTCAAATGTGTTTTTGCACATACACACATATGAATGTCATGATCACGCCCACAAATTTGATCAAAATCTAGACGAACGATTTTGATAAAAAAAGTTATTAAACATTTAATATTCATATTTTCGGCCTTTTGGGAAGCAGCAGCAGCAAAGCTGATGAGTTTTAATGCCCGTTAGCAGATTGCGAGTTTGTGCGTGCGTCTGTGTGTGTTCTTGTGCGTGCGTCTGTGTGTGTGTTTTATGTATTGCTTACTACATATGTACATATAAAAGTAAGGGGAGAATGTTAGCGGTTCTTAGAATCTCAGTTCTTCGCAGGGTTCAGGGGATTCTTTGTCGAGCGGTCTTCCAGAGCACTCTTACTTGTTACTAATTAAAAAAATTTTTTCCATGTCGCCGCATGTCACCCGGGACTATTTTGGCCAAAACCCAAAGTAATCCAGCAGTAGGCAAATTTAGAACCCGTACGATGGCAAATGATGGTCTCCGTGTGGAGGCAAACCCCGTCCACATATGAGGTCATCATGGCGTCATTGAATGAAGACGGCACTCAACCCACACCCACCAACAGCGCGGGGGATAGGGTGCATTAAGCACATCCACCACTTTTTCCCCCAGTGAATGGTTTTTGGCGCCCCTTTAAATGAACTTGACTATGAGGCAAAATTTTACGAAACAAAAAAAAGCGTTTCACTGGCAAGCCAGTAAACGTTTTTGAGGTTGAGCGAAACCCCAAACCCGGATGGCAGCCACATGCAAATACTGAATTTTAAACCCAGCTAAGCGGACAGGCAGTGAGGGTCGAGGAGGCCAAGCCAATCGACCCTCCCCAATGTCATCGCTGCCAGTTATTTGGCCATACAAAAACAAGTAAAAAAATTTTTGTCGGACGAAACCCGACAGCGAAATACTATTTCACGTCCCAGCAGCACAAAAGGGGCATCTACCACATTATTTTTTTTAAAAAATTTTAAACCCTTAAACCCCCATATTCGCCGCTCAAATTAGCTGCAGACAAAAACTTTTCATTGGAGGTGGCCAGACAGTTTCAATTAGGATCGCCCCCACCTTAGAAAAAACACGCACCTAAATCGAGAGAATGGCATCTTCAAAATGAGAGAGGTGTGATTTAAGAGGAGCGTAGAGGTGTGGGCTCGAACCCCGGTGGGGCGTTGATTTTTTTGTTAAATTTTTTCCCTTTTATTTAGTTATTTTGTATTAATAAAATATTCTTTTCAAACATATATATATAATTTAACAAATCAAAAGACAAGGTCAAAGGTCACAAAGTCATTATTTGGCGCGTTATTGGTCGAAGGAAATGTTTCAGTTTTGATTTGCCACGCCCCAGTCCCCTTAGACAAATAATTTTTGGATGGGGCATAGAGTGGGCGTTCAGGAATATAACTGTAAAGTTTGGATGCTTACATTCGAAAAATGCGAAAACTACAGGGTATTTTTCTGTATGTCACCCCCCTTTTGGGGCGTAAAAATAATTTTGGGGAATCGATAGAGGGGGCCCCCCAGTAACTAAACATTAAATTTTTGAAGCTTCAGCACTAAAACTGTGGGAATTTTTTGATTTTAACCCCACGCCCCCGAAGGCGAGATATATCCGCCAAGCTTTTCGATTGTGGGATGTTAACCCGAGTTATATAAAGTCTCAAGTCTCTAGCATCTATGCTCAAAATATAACGAAACTAGTAAAATCACTATATTTCAGTTTGATTTCCCCCCGCCCCCAGTAGGCGTGGCCATAAAATTTTTTTGGGGGATCCTTATAGGAGCGAAAGTAACCCACGTGCCAAATTTGGGGGTTCTAGCTTTAAAAATGTAGAAGATAAGTTTTTCCTAATTTGACGCCCCCCAAAGGGCGTAGATATATCCGCCATAGCTTTTTTATTTTGGGATGTCGAATTATGTTCAGTTAAAATCTCAACTGTCTAGCTCTTCTAGAAGTAGTGTTTCTGAGATACAGGAAAATGCATTTTCCGATTTGCCACGCCCCTAGGGGGTATCGGGAAAATCTTGACACTTTATCGACGAGGGGTATACACGAGTATATATTTCAAATTTCAAGTCTCTAGCTTCAATAGCGGGAAATTGGTGTTCATACGGACAGACGGACGGACAGCATGACGGACATTGCAAAACCCAATATACTAGTTTACTACGTGAAATAGTATAACAAAGCCTACAACTAATTCGATGCAGAGAGTTCCCCAAGGCATCCCCCACCAGCTTGGGCAGGGGGGCGAGGCAACGTCAGTCTTACGTCACCCTCAAAGAATGGTGTTACCAAAAAATGGCCAACCCCAACAACAGAAACCGTCGCATTAGCGACACCAACAACAGCAACCCAGAGCAAGAGCTGCATCAGCCTCCATCACAGGTAGAAACCATGCTCCAATGGGTAAACATCTGAAAAGGCCATCCCGCAATCAAGAGATAGCAGCCACCAATCCAAATCTGGGCGACAATGGCCAAAAAAAGGGAATTCCAGCAACACCGTTAAAAGCATCTCTAGCAACAACAACGGGGGGGAGCAGCAAAAAGCAACAATTGGAGACCAGGGTGCAGCAGAAAATCGCCTGGCTAAACTAAACCAGCAGCTGCGTGACGAGGCATCCCTGGCAAACACTGGCCCCCAACTACTGGCCCAGCTCCAGAGTCGTTTTTCCAAGCCATTAAATTGAACATGGACATGTTCAGGGGGGGAAAGCAGACAAAAAAAAAGGGGAACGTTAAGCCTTTATGGGGGTTGATCCCCCCAAATAGGCCAGCAACAGCAACATAAGCAGCAACAGCACAGCGATCTGAAAAACACAACAGCAAATGAACACAAAATGTATAGACAGGAAATAGATAACTCATCTCCAACCACCAGTCACAACGACAACCAGCACCACCATCAGCATGGGGCGATCCAAGCGCACACACAACTCCAAGAATGGCATCGCATATAAAATTCCCTTTCTGGAACGCGTGTGGAGGCGCAACAAAATAACTAAATTGGAATTGTTTATAAAAAAGGGAAGGCATACAAATAATGCTAATAGCTGAGACGAAGATTCCCAAAATTCCGATATCATCAAATTCCCGGCTATACAGCATATTTTGCCACTAACCCCAGCTCATACATGAGGGGGGGGGGAGCTATTTCCGTCAAAGCCGACGTCAGACATGCTGCTCTCCAAACCATCGGGAACGCCATATGTTCAAAGTTCTCCAGTTGCGCTGCTACATACAAAAGACAAACCAGAAGATGTAGTATTTGGGGTGGCTCCGATATATTGCCCACCAACCTACGAGGGACTAAGAGCCATTTTAAACACTACTAACACTCGTGGTGGGAAACACACGCACTTCCCAAAAGAGGAAAAGCTCTTTTGAGCTCAATCCAGTCACACAGACCCCAAACAATGTGCTGGAACGGGGGGACCCACCCATTACCCCTACGATAGGGAAGAACCATCGGCTTTTGGGGCTTTGCGTATATAGTGAATGAATGGCATGCGTCTGAAAATACGATCCAAAACAGAACTAGATTGGGGCCATCTACCACCCGCATAAGATCCCCATACTGGCCGATTCCAGAGGGCACCAGACCCACCAGGCGGTGGCCCACCCTCACTAAGGATACCAGAGAATAAGACAAGGCAATTCCAGGACGCCTTAGGGAGGCTAATTCCTCGAACAGGGGGCATAGTATCCAAAGATGACATTGACGATGCTATAAATGTGTTTTTTTGAACATCCAAGAGGCGGCCAGACAAACAATGGTCAACGCAAACCGACAACCCCACCGCTGGCGTCACCCGGTACCAGTATTGGACAATGCTACTAAATCCTTTGCTGAATGGAAACAACGATGAAAAAAATAATCCTGAACGCCACCCGCACCCCGGAGCTCAGGCTCAGCCTCATGAAAATGTTCTTCCATAATAGGGCCTACACAATGGAGGATTTCTAGACCGAGGGCATTAGCAATAGTCCAAGGCCAGCCACTAAGCGTCAAGAAGGCAATTTTTCCCCGACTATGACGAGGAACGGGACAACTAAAGACATGGGGACATCAGCAATGGCAAAACCAAATATCGTCATCCCCGTCACCTGCTGCGACCACCGACCTAGCGACACCAGGAGCAGTGCTGGCAACAATAGAAATAAAAGATTCTACCACACCAACACTGTCACCACCCAAGCCACCAGACACCCCCTCAAACACTACTTACAATGCGCAGGGACGGGACCCTACCAACCACCACCAATCTCCCAAGAGGCGATACTAGACGAAAGGCCAGAAAGCCTCAAAATTTAAACCCTTTTAAAATCTCGGGGGAGGACACGGAGACAGAGCAATAGAGTGAGAGCCACCTACACCCTCACCTGTGATTATGTAGAACATAAATATACATTAGAATATACATATAAGTTTTACTATACAAAACCTTTTTACCTGAGGTAGCGCTCCATCAGTTTTACAGCCGCCCAAGGCGGCACAAATCCTGACCACGATCACCGACCCCATCCAGAGACGTCCAGCGATGATGATGAGGGCATCCAAAGAAATCCAGGATGACATGCGGCGACATGGCAAACATATATATATTAGTAAAAAAATATAAAAAAAATACTCAAACAACGTACTTACCTGAGGCTGTGCTTTAAACCGAAACAGCCGCCCCAAAACGGAAAAAATCCTGCCCCCTGATCACCGACGCCATCCAGGAAATGTCCAGCGATGATGATGAAGGCATCCAAAATAGTCCAGGGTGACATGGGGACATGGCAAACAAATATATATTAGCATAATATATATAACAACTAAGAAAGCTCCAGTCGGAGGTGCCCGACTAGAAAATACCCTGAACCAAAAGAAGATAAATATTGTTTTTTTTAACCGAACCCATTGAAAATGGGAATTCGGGGATAATGTTTTTTTTGAAATGTATGTAAAAGACAGAAGGAGGCGGCAGACCCCATAAAGTATATATATTTTTTATCGGGGAGACAAGCCGAGTCGATTTACCCCCCTCCGTCTGTCTGTCCGTATGATGAACGCGTCGTTCTCAGAACCTATAAGAGCTAGAGACTTGAAATTTTTATTTAGGGCCGTGAATACCACGAAAAGATCGAGTTTGTTAAAAAAGTCGAAACTATTTTAATTTTAATGTTATCGATTAAAAACATTATCGAATGTTAGTTATAAAATTATATCTCCCACGTTTTTTATATATTTTTATGTAAGGTTTATATTTATTTTATCTAATTTTGGGTTTTTTTTTAAATTTTTTGATAAGACTCCAATTTTCCCCCCAAAAATTTAAATTGAGGTTAGTTGCCCCTCCAAGCCAGTAAATGGGTGGGTTTTCTTTTTTAAAAAAATTTGGAAAAAACTAATAAAATATGATGAACAAAGTTGAAAATTTCATTCAAATCCATTAATTCGCGCAGAAGTTATTAAATAAAACATTCGGCCAAAGACGTGACCAGCAAAAGCAAAACAAATTGTTTTCCATACATGTGCACACATACACACACACACATTTTGAGCTGCGTGGATCTAGAAAAAATTTTAAACCGCAAGTTTTAGTGTACATTTTTTTCCCAAAAGATGGCGCTTATTTTTTTTGCTAATTATCAGATGTTCAATAAATGAAACGGGGGTGGAAAAATTCTATCAAACCCCAAAATGGCGCTATTAGCAAAACAATTGAAATTGAATTGAATTTAGTTTTTTGTGCGATTAGACAAAATGCTAATTATGCAGTATTTTAAAAAAGCAGGAGAGCGGGGTTTAGGTATCCCCTTAGTCGGGACCCCGACTAGAGTTTTCTTACTTGTTTTCATATATAAAAAAATAAAAAATTCTTGAGCTTAAACGATTATATTTTTTTAAATATATATATATATATATATATATATATATATACACAATCACACAAAGTGCAAATGTACATATATGAACATATATATGCACTCCCACACACACATAAATTTTTTAAAACCCGTTACAGTGTGCGCCGTACAGATGGTCCGTTTGCGTTGATATGTATATGTATTTAAAAATAAAAAAGCGTTAAACCGTTACAACAACACACACACAGATACGTCTTCGATTGCCGAAAAATTACTCGATTGCCGCAAAATTAAATGTTTATTAGATTGGTGCAACTATACCAATCTTTTCAATGATTTTGTTGTTATTTAGGCAAATTTTTTACGTAAAATTTTTTTTTTTTCACACACACAAAACCCCGGCAGAACATAACGGACTAATCGAAATATTTATTGTACAGACTATTTTAACTGAAAACAATTGTTAAACAGTGCAATAAAACAAAATTTTTTTGAAAGAATTTCACTTGGAACCGAACAGAAAAGTTTAAAAATTTTATTAATTGAAATATTTATTAATTGAATTGATAATTGTAAGTCGACCGTCAAAAATCGAGAGCTCGCAATGATCTGTGTTGGTAATCGCAGGCTACAGAGTAAATCTACATGCCGCCACAATTATCGAAAATAAAAAAGTTAATTTTAAAGTGTTGGGTAACACTCCAAATCTGTTCAACATACATTTTCTATGTTAATGAACCAGCAGAAATAAAAGAGAATAAGACTCATAAAAATTTTTAAATACTTTGATTGTCACCGTATATAATAAAAATATGTTTATTTATTACAAACCTTAATAGCAAAAATTTTTTTAAAAAAATTTTTTTTAAAAACCCCCGCCTATTGAATGCATTCAGTGCTTAAAAAGTCCATTTAAAAGAGGTGGGACTTTTGAAAATTTATTTACTTATAAATAAATTAGAGTATGTAATTAAGAAATATGTGTGTATGTGTAAGTCATAATAAAGGGCCCCATACATATGTATGTTTGTACATATACATATGCATGTACAGTAGAAAACAATATATGTATAAATATGCTTATCGAATTTTGTAATGTCATTATTTAAAAAACTATACAAATTATTTTTTTTTAACATTAACTTTTTTTACAAATAAACTTGAATTGTCAAAATAAGTTAACAGAGGGCAAAATGCGTTTTTATAAGTTGAGTTGGGAGAATTTATACTATGTTACGACTTTATTAGAAATAGTAATAAGAAAAAAATAAACAAAAAAAATTATACATTTTTAAGAAGAAGCACAGCAGCTTTGCCAAAGCTTGAACCAGCGCCAAGGCTCGAACCCCAGAAACATGGTCGGCTTTCCCCTTATTTGTGTCTCATCGTACACAGCCACCAATAGACATTAATATTTAGTTGAAAATGCAATACTAATATAATCAAACAGAATTGGTTGAATAGAATTTGTAAAGAATACATAAATGAAAATTATACATACATACATATGTATGTATTTACGCAACGCCGTCTATTGCATGGGATTCTTAGATTTTCCCCGAATGCATACACATACATACATAGAATATGGGGTGTGTGACCACATATAGAAAAACTGCTTAGGCAGTGCTGGGCCTTTTTTTTGTTGAAATTTGTCAAACGTTTTGTTTAATAACTTCGTGTGGCTTAATGGATTTTATTGGGAAAAATTTTTTTCATATGATCAACATATTTTATTGAATTTTTTAATTTAAAAAAAAAAATACAAATTAATTCTGGTATTGGCTTTATTTGCAACTACCTTCAATTTAAAAATTTTGGGGGAAAATTTTGGGGCCGGTATCCAAAATTTAATAAAAAACCCAAAAAAATTTTTCAAAATAGACATAAAACTAACAAAAAATTTTGGGGACTCTAACTTTAAAGACGGGGGGATATAATTTAATAACTAACTTTTTTAAAAATGTTTTTTTTAAACGATAACATTAAAAAGATGATAGTTATCGAATATTTGAAACAAACTCGATCGAATCATGATATACACGAACTTCCAAAAAATTTGAAGTCTCCAGCTCTTATATCTTTTGAGATCGACGCGTTAAACATACTGACAGACGGGGCAGACAGACAGACGGACAGGGCTAAATCGACTCGGCTTTCTCTCCCTGATCAAGAATATATATACTTTTTTGGGGGGGGCCACGCCTCCTTCGTCTGTTACATACATTTTAAACCATTATATCCCTGATTTCCCCTTTTCAATGGGTTCAGGTATAAAAAACTAAACAACGTACTTTCCTGGGGGCTGCGCTGGGCCAAACAGCTGGGGGAATGCAGCACCATAAATTTTTTAAAAAAGGCCGGCGTCGTCCAAGAGATGTCTTACGATGATGGGTGGGACGTCCAACGATGACCACGAAGACCGGCGATTCCAATGAAATTCATATACATTTATATAAACACACATTAATAATACATACACTTACCTTTACCTTTTTGCCTTTTGGCGGGGCCGCAAGATGTCCATCGACGCCCTCCAGATGCTCCAGTGAAGTCCTCCAGATGCCCAGCAACTAAAAAAAAAAAAAAAAAAAATATAAACATAACCTGACAATATACTTTTTTTGAGTATAGAACGCTGCTCTCCACACGGCGGCCCCGGGGCTGCGCCGGGTCTGTTTTCCCCCGGGCGCACCTCCAAAGCCCAGTGATGTCCAGAGATGTTCGGGGGCTGCAAGAAAAGAAGAAGATTAAAATTTTCTTCAACCAAAGGGGTGAGGATAGGACAGGTGCATACTTACGCCCGTGAATGTGTATGTGTGTGCGCCTGAAGCTAGCTGGCAACGGCCATGCACCATGAGTGCCGCCGATTCCCACACCAAGTCCTAAAAAAGCTGCAAAAAAGAGAAAAACAAAATAATTGTATATATTAATGTAAAAAAAAATTTTTGTTAAGTTTATTTTTTTTTTGGTAATTAAGTCACCCTTATTGTTACCGTCCACACCTCCAGCCAACCCCCCCCCCCAAAACGGCAGCTGCCAACTCGAACAACTCCAACAACAGCTGTCACGCCATTATACCGATGAATAGTCGAGATGCCCGAGATGCCCGACCGGCACAAAACAACCCATGTAACGAAGGCGCCAACAACAAACAAAGTTACACCATTTAAAGGCCGAGACCAGTTCCCTCAAAAATACGAAGAGTAATCATTTGGACCTGTGATCATCGTTCGCCCAGCGCCCGATTCAATCCCTTGTCGAATCGCAAGCGCACCCTCGAGGGTGGAGGTGGAGGGCCCCGTCCCCCCCCATACCCACCGCCGCAATCCAACCGTGAGCGCCACCGACAGGCCCCACCAAACATCACACGAGAGAAAAAATCTTGAAAATTAAAATAAAGTGATTTAAAACTTAAAGCTATTAAAAATCTTGTTATTTACAAAAAAGGGGAAATTAAACAAGTGAAAATCAAATCAATTAACTATTGAAGCAAGCAAGTGCATAAAGTGCATAAAGTGTTTCTTTTTTTAACTAAAGTGACTGCAAAAAAGTTCCCCGCATAAAAGAAGGCAACGAATTCAACGAATTAAAGAGATGACAGCCAATTACGAACCAGACGACTCCATGGAGATGCTACCGGGATGAGCGAGCCAGCTGGACAGAGGAGCCGCCGACAATCAGCCGCAGCAGCGGCAGAAATTGAGACACTAGAAACGGTGAGTGTATCGTGTCTGTACTGTCCCTGACAGATTCAGATGCGCCCAACTCATCTTTCCCCAACGAAACGGCCGATGAAGCCAGCATGGCATTGTTGGAGGAGATATTCTCCTTGGATAGAAAAAATTGGGGCCCCAAGAAGGTGCCGGGGAAAAAAAGGCGCCAGAAAACCGCGCCAAAAGTGGCGCTTCCCGGGCCGCCGCCAAAAGAAAGTCCAAAAGAAAGCCTAAAAACAAACCAATACAAGCATGCAGCGAGAAGTCCACTGCTTACACACTTTCCCCCACGCCAACAAAGCATGGGGGCGAGAGAACGAAACTCGAAAGTTTCACACCCACAGTCACTAACACTAACCCCGACCCCAACATGCTCGCTCAGCTAGTTTTAAGAGGGGGGCACTTGCCCAAGCACAGACACAAGTACACACAAACATTAACAGGGAACAATACTTACCTGCTACGAATGGGAAGACGCGCGCGCACAGCCAGTGAAAGAGAAGGCAGAACTAAACAACACATAAAAAACACACACACACACACACACACACACACACACACACACACACACACACACACACACACACACACACACACACACACACACACACACACACACACACACACACACACACACACACACCCCCCCCCAAAAAATCTAGGCCCAATGGTGCTTGCTTCAGGTGCGGATTGAGGGTCACGGCTGTCCCCGGAAAAAACCACAAAAAAGCAGTCCTGCGTCCGCAAAAAGCGAAAAGCAGAGGGGTCATGGGCGGGTAGTTTTTAAAAACCCACTAAAGCGAAGCTGTCCAAAAAATGAAATGTTAAGATTTCTCAGCAAACCTGAATCACTGCATAGCGCTCAAGACCTACTAGAGCAGACAGCGAGAGAAAACAAAGAGATAGTTTTTCCCCAGGAGCCCCATCACGCATGACCTGCTGTCCCAGGTCATGGGCACAGACACCAGTGGCAAAGCAGCGTTGTGGAAATGCGGCAACTCAGCGACTGCGCCAGATGAAGTTTTGAAGGGGGTTTGTTGGGGACGATGGCAGCATATGGATAAAGCTGCTACCGGGCCCCCCCGCAGGGGGAAATTTAAAAAACACGGAGGTGCTCGACGAACCCGCCGGGGGCGTAAGAGGCCGGAAAGCCATCATAGCTGGCGACTTCAACCCCATGGGCCATGGAATGGGGCAGCCTTAAACAAATGCCAGAGGTCGACCCTGGAGACTTCGGGGGCGCGGGGCGTGGCCCCCTTTAACTCTGGCCACGAGTTCACATTTAATAGAGCTTGACACGGCCCATAATCGACCTTTTTTCATTCGTCGCTTCGTCCCTCTTTCGAGACGCAACATGGAGCATCACGAAAGCTATACGGGCAGCGATCATTGCGCTTCTATTTTCAATCGGCGAGCCATCTGGCAGGGCGCCAACTCTGTGGAGGGAAGGGTATCGCCTGGATACATTAAACCCGACAGCCTTCTCGGGGGGCATCCGGTCGGGGCACAGGGGGGGAACCCCGGGAGGCTAAAGCTTGCCGATAACTAGCCAAATACAGAGCGCCCAACCCCAGCATGCAGCGGCGAAAGGTTCACGCATCTCCAAGCGCCTATGTACTGGTGGAATGAGCAGATAAGAAAACCCCGGATTTTGCGTAAACGGGAAGAAGCATCAGGGGGCCGGGAAGGCCAGTTCGAAAAAAAAGCGGGGGGTTTACCAGGTGGCAAGACGGCAGCTGAAGAAGGCCTTTCCCCCCCAGCAAGCGGGACTACTTCCAGATCTATGCGACTGGGGAAGCTGACCCCGGGGCAGAGCATAAAAAAACGGTAGTAAAAAGACTTTACGCTGGCAAACAAATCCCCCCCCACGGATCGATTAGAGCTTGTCAATCGGGGAAGTGCTATTCCCAGATAGACTGAGCCCATTCATGGTCGCGATTTCCTTCATCAGCAATCCAGGAGAGCAGCTCTGATGCAGCCTGTTACTGATGAGGAAGATGGCTAAAGGGGGGAAAAACTAAGACCCCCGCCCCTGGCCCAGAGGGGATCCCCCCCAAAAACCCGGGTTTGTTTAAAACCTTTTTAACGGGGGTTTTTTAAACATGAACTAAAAACTTCCCCCGTGGGATAAAATTAAAACCGGGGCCCCGGAAAACCAAAACCCACCCCCCCAAAGGGGACCAATTTGTTTTGGGCCCCCCGGGGAAAAAATTTGGGAAAAAATTGGTCCCCCCTTTTTGGAGGCCGCAACGAAAAGCCGGGGCCCCCCCCCAAAAACCAAAATTTTTTGGGGTTCCCCGGGAAAGCCATGTCGACGACGGATGCTTTGGGAGAAAAGTTGTTGGCCTGCAACCACCCCCCCAAAAAATACCGGGAGGGAACCGGGTCGAAGCGGGATTCATCATAGCATTTCAGATGTGAAGAATGCATTCAACACTTTAGCTGGGAAGATACGATGCCCCGGCACAATATAATACCCCTTTTCAAAAAAAAATAAAGAGCATTCAGAGGAAGGATTTTTTGGTACAATACGAGGGGGGGAGTCCAAACTCACATAGTGTCAGCGGAGCCCCCAAAGGGACGCTGGGGCCTCTTCATGGAATCCCGTACGAGGGGTACTGCGCCTGGAGCTACCAGGGGTCCCACACCATTGGTTTTGCTGAATGTCGCCGTCGTCGCCATAGGAAAGGAGCGAAAGAACGGAGGATATGTGCAGCGAAGTATCAGCCACATTCGAGACTGGTGACAGAAGCCGGACTTGACCTAGCGGCCCACAAAACGGAGGTCGTCCTAGTCAGCAGTCGAAGAAAGGAAACGGCCCATATAAAGATTGGCAAACATCAGCATTGCGTCAAAGGGGGCGATTACATCTTGGAGGGGGATTGACCCAGGTTGACCTTCCGTGAGCATTTGGGAATTTTTTAAAAGCAGCCGATTCGTGAGAGCACTCCCCCGAATCATGCTGAAAAAAAGGGGGCCCCCAAAGCAACAACGCCCCCTTCTTCATGAGCGTCTTGAGGTCCACCCCCCCTTTTTACGCAGCGCCAATCTGGTCAAGAGCAATACCCCAGCTACAGTAGAGGTATTCGAGCCCCCCATAGATTGCGTCCGAGTCAGCTTTTTTTTTTTCCCCGGGAAAAAGTTCAGACGACGCCGCTTGTCATAGCCGGAATTTTTCCACGGGAGGACTGGCCCCAAGTGGGGAGCGCAGAAAAAACGAACCTGTACGCGGCCCGCGTAATGCATCCAGGGCGAATAGCATTTCACGATGGCAGAAAAAGGGACACCCGACGAAAGGACGATGGACGACTGCTCATACCGCAGCTTGAACCATGGGTCAATCGTGCGGCGAGTTTAAAATTTTATTTTTCACAGATTTCTCTGGAAAAGGATGCTTCCGCAGCTATTTTAAGGGGGTTTTGGGCCCCGACGACTCAGATGAGTGAAAGGGGGACAAGGAGAAAGACGCTAACCACGCAATCTTCGGGGGGGGACGCTTGGAGGGGGAGGAGGCCCTCGAGGCATGGGGCCGCTTATCGACGGGACAACGGGGTTTCGTTTTTTGGGGGGCAGTTTTTAACCAAAAAAGTTCCTTCGCTGCCTTAATGGTGGAGCTTCGCAGAGTTGAGCGAAGCCGACAACTAGCAGCTAATAAGTTTAAAAAAAGGGAAAAAGCTTGGGCAAAAGCTTTTACGGCAGTCCCGCAAACATCGAGCGTTATTTTATACTCAATTTTTTTTATGTATTTAGTTTTTAAGAGCAATAAAATGAATATAAAAAAAAAAAAAAAACACACACACACACACATAAATTGACTGATTGACTGATACTGCAAAAAAACCCCAAATACAACTTGTGTTACAAGCAAACAAAATGTGCGCAAGCGCAATTGCAAATACCGCGCAAGCGCAAGCACAAGCACAAGCACAATACACACTAGAGCAGCAACAAATAATAAAAAAACTAAAAAAATGTCTCACTTCACAACATTATCAGTGGAAGGGGGGCCACAATGAAATTTAGACCAAACAGACCAAAAAACCCACAAAACAATGTCCAACAAACCCAAAAAAAAAAAAAAAAAAAAAAAAAAAAAAAAAAAAAAAAAAAAAAAAAAAAAAAAAAAAAAAAAAAAAAAAAAAAAAAAAAAAAAAAAAAAAAAAAAAAAAAAAAAAAAAAAAAAAAAAAAAAAAAAAAAAAAAAAAAAAAAAAAAAAAAAAAAAAAAAAAAAAAAAAAAAAAAAAAAAAAAAAAAAAAAAAAAAAAAAAAAAAAAAAAAAAAAAAAAAAAAAAAAAAAAAAAAAAAAAAAAAAAAAAAAAAAAAAAAAAAAAAAAAAAAAAAAAAAAAAAAAACAGCAGTCTAAAAGGCCGCCAAAAAAAGACAAGCGTGGATTCGAAAAGGCGCAGATCACATTCGTCGCAAGCTGGGCGCAGCAGCAGCAATAACAGATTCAAAGTCGATGGCTATAATGCCCCCACAAGCCAAACAGCCCAAAAATATCTGGGGGTCCTGAGGGTGGTTTTTCGATAAAATATCGACCACCGAGCCTGAGTTTCCAGACCGGGACAAGTAACGAAGGCGCCCCAAAAACAAAAAGTTACGCGACTACAAAACCGAGAGAAGTTGCTCAAACCCTAGAGTAATCGGTCGGGGGTTTAAAATAACCCATAGCCCGAGCGCCCTCGAGGGGCCCGGTGGGGTTTGGGTGCGGCGCTCCCCCCAACACATTTCAATCGCGAACACCGATTTTTCACCGGGGACAGACTCTATTGAAATAAAATTAAAGTGAATAAAAAGCAAATAAATTTTTTTTTAATTCTAAAAAGGGAAAAATAAAAATAAAAAAATTTTTAAATAAACCAATAAATAAAAACAATTTTTAAACAAAAAAAGGGGAAAAAAAATATATATTTTATATATATACTGGGAACATATACTGGTGACTGGATTTTTTTTACGCATAAAAAACAGACAACAACTATAGATGGCAGCCAAAAATAATTTGACGACTCCATTGAACTGCTACTTGGGATGAGCGAGCCCACTGGCCAGAGGAGGCCGACATCAGCCGAAAACAGCCGCGGCGAAGCTGAGACATTGGAGAGCGGTGAGTGTATCCATCCAGACGAATCGATCCCCCCTTTTTCGACACAACGGCAAAGCCTTGCCTTTTTGGAGGAGATGGTACCCTTTTAGAGAGGCTACAAGGGTCCCGAAGGCCCCAAAAACGCCAGAAAAGGCGCCGAGCGCCCGGGGCCAAAAAAAAAGGGGGGGAAAAGGGGGAAAAGTCACTCACCAACACACGGGGAAAGGGCAAAGAGAGGCAGCCACCCAGAAATTCCTTCCGCTCACCCACTAACACACTAGCCCAGCTCATAATTTAAAAGAGGCCCCCAGACATGCAGTGCACCCGAGAGGGATTTTCCAGCCTCAACAACAAACAAAAAAAAAAGCCAACACAAATATTACATGATCGCATGGGAAGAGCGCGCACACACATACACAGCCACTACAAATAGATCAAAGACTAAAAAGAGAGATAAGGCAGCAGCACTAAACCACAAATACATACAGAAACACCCCTGACTGACGCTGAAAAAACGCAAAGACAAATACAAAAAAAAACGTAAAGCCCGCCGATACACTGACGAACGCAATTAAGAGCGCCAATAAAAAATACCAAAGAAAACGTAGACGAACGCGCTCACAATGATCACTAATACAGAGACAAACAAAAAAACAACTACAAATGAGCGAAAACCCCGGGAATCTCAATTATAACGAGAGCATTAATTTAAACTAACTTAAATTTAAATTTAAATACATCTGGTCAAAGGTGACTTTCTAAGGTGCCACCATTGCCCCCCGAACTGCCACAAGCAATGGCAGCTTCAGCAGATTCAATGGAACGCCATTGAAGGGAGATGTGGGGAAATGGACGAGTCCGAGGGAAGATTTTTCGCCCCCCGGGCCGGGCCATTCCAAACGCCCAATTCAAAAGCGATTACGCCAAAAAGGGTGCAGATGGGGGCAAGCAGAGGGAAAACAACAGCAGCTACAGCTCGGGAAGCAGCAACAAACGCAGCAGCCAAAAGCAGCAGCAACAACAACAACAGCAGCCAGAGCCCAAAAACAGCAAGAAAAATTTAGCAGAAAAATTGCCACCCCCCCCAGTTGGGAAAAGCAACAGCAGGGAAAAAAATAAAAATAAAACCAAAAATTAAAAAGAAGTGTTTTTTTTTTCTGCCACCCGTGCGCAAAAATACCACGCGGGTAAGCTGCAAAGCAATCCAGCAGGTTTTGGGAAAAATTTTTTTACAAGAAACTCTAGATGGTCTGCGATAGAATGCGATAATATGCAAACATACGAGGCCATCATGGATACTTTAAAAAAAGATGGACCCCCTTGGTTTCCCACCAACAGGGGCAGCCCAGAGGGGGATAGGGGGCATTTTGGGGGGATTCACCACTTACCCCCCCTAAGGGGGCCCGCATCCGAGCCCAGAGCTGGGGGGGGAGGCAGGGGGGGCGAGAGGCTAGCTAAGCCGATCGATCCCCCGCAATACGCTGCCCGGCATTTGGGCACACGAAAACTATTGTAGTCGGCAATTTAGATGTATGAAGTGTGCGGGGAAAAGCACGCTTCACCGCCTGCACAAACGACAGGCAGCCCCTAAATGCGCTAATTGCGGTGGCGAGCAATTTGTAGCTATAAGGGCTTTCCCTTTCAAAGAAGCCCGGTCCAGGCCAAAATTTATAAAGCTGGGGAAGGGGCAAAGCAGTTGAGACGGAAGCAGCGACAGGCGCAAATACAAAAAAAAACAAGTAAAAAACTCTTAAATCGAGACCGCTCGATCGCTCGACTGAACCCGTGAAGATCCGCTATTCCAAGCATTCTTCATTTCTTTTTTTATACACATGCATATGCAGTTCATTACAAGAAAAAAATAAAACACACGCACAGGCGCACGCATACACAAGCGCAAGTCGTTGCGTCAGCTGTTCTTTTTGGGTGCTATTTGCATGCCAATGTTATGGGAAATTAAATGTTTAATAACCTTTTTTCTAGACGAACGATTTTAATCAAAAATTGTTGGGGGTAATCATGTCATACATATGTATGTATGTGCCAAAGCACAAGTCTCTAGTATTTGATATACGGGAGTTACAAATTTGAGGCGAAGGGGGCGTGGCACCCCAAAAATTTTAAGGAAAAAACCCCAAATTGCGTAAGGCTTACATAACACTAAATGCAAAATTTTAAGACTCTAGCTAGGAAAGATTTAGATAAAATTTTATAGCTTAATTTAGATTTTCGTTTTTTAATCGATAACAATAAAAAGATAACAGTAATCGAATTTTGAAACAAGCTCGATCTTTTTGTGCTATACAGGAACCTACCTAAAAAATTTCAAGTCTCTAGTTTTGTAGGTTCTGAGAACGACGCGTTCATACATACGGGCAGACGGACAGACGGACGGACGGACGGGCAGACGGGGCAGACGGACATGGCTATATCCACTTGGCTTGTCATCCTGATCAACAATATATATACTTTATGGGGTCTGCCAAGCCTCCTTCTCCCCTTTTCATACATTTCAAAAAACATTATACTTGATTTCCCATTTTTAAGGGTTCAGGGGGATAAAAAAAAGAGTACAACTAAAAATAAATTACACTGCAGCACGGCTAAGCATGAGCTAACATATAGCCGTATAGTGCGTGGCGAGAGCAACCATAAAACGCCAAAAGGCACCATTTTGGTCAAGACAATGGCCGCCATCAACAGCAGCAAAAAAGAGCGGCAACAAAAACAACAGCCTTCCTCGGCGAGGGTCGAGTCCCCAGTTCAGGGGCAGTTTCTGCTGTTAATAGGGCGAAAAGTCTTATAAGCCATATAAATGGCCCCCTTCGCCCGGGAACTCGAAATCCCTGGAAAGGAGCAAGCCCCAGCGCAAGCGAGCTCGGCCAGGAGAGATCGGCCAGAACAGCAAAATCCATGAAGAATGGCGCAGCATCGAGAAACCTCCCAGCAGAAAATTGGATGAAATTGGAAAGGATAGGCGCCCCGCCCCGGACCCAAATTTGGGACGGAACAGCGACCCCTAAGCCAAAAGGATCCAATAATGGAGGCCGACACCAGATCCACGAAGACGAATCAGCACCGAGGATCAGTTTGCTGAAGGCCCCGAGCTGAACATAGAGTTCAGCCGTTTTAAACAAAGGGCCCAACAAAAACTTCCACTTACCGAGGTTGTACTGCAGCCTCCACCAGCTCCCCAAAACCCGGAGCCGAATTTGCCCAAAGGGGGCAAGGACGATGATCAAGAAAAGTTCAGCGATCAATATGACGACGTCCAAAAAAGATCGGCGACAAAGACAAAAAATAAAAAATATATAAAAAACTATATATAACAAACAAAATCTACTTGCCTTGGGGTGCGCTGACCCCCACACAGCTGCCCAAGGTGGAGCAGATTGACCTATGGCCACCGACGAAGTCCAGAAGATGTCCAGGATGTCCAGGATGATCGACGATGACATGGAAAATAAAAAAAAATAATAAAAATTAAATATATATAAAAAAAAAAAAAATATATATATATATATATATATATATATATATATATATATATATATATATATATATATATATATATATATATATATATATATATATATATATATATATATATATATATATATATATTGTAATCACTGCACTGAGTTTAAATAATAACATTTCGAGCTTCTGCTCGCTTTGGTTTTTGGGTTTTTCCCGGAATAATTTTTATTTTCGGTTTTGAATAAGTTTAGCCTAAATACATAATGTATACATAAAGAGTTCTGCCGCTGGAGCAGCGACAGAAGGGGAGAGCGTAGCATATGTAAAAAGGGTATATGCAGAGGGGTATATACATAAACGCAAAAAATGCTTATGCTGCAGATCTCACGCTGCGGGCCCCGTCCACATATAGCCGGATCATATGACGGCTTATGTGCGGAATGTTTCGTAAACACAGCGACAAAGTGCCACTGTGTATATGAGTATAATACTCTAACTGACGATGGTCATATGCTTATTTAACGTAAAAACATGCTACACCTCCCCTTTTTAAAAAAAAAACGTAATATTATGTAGTTATTTAATATAAAAATAGTTACTAATGTTATTTTATTTTTATATAATTATTTATTATGTTGTATTTAATTTTAAAAAAATTTTTTTTTTTTTTTTTTTTATTTTACGATTTAAACTTTTTTAACCTATCTTTATGAACATTTTGCCCCTTTTTTTTTTTTTATTCTTTATTATTATATTATTATTCTTTTTTATGCTAATTACTTCAAAAGGGGCCTATATAAGATGATTCTAATTTATGACCTGTTTCATTCTTTGTAAAATTTTCCTATTTCTTTTTAAAATCTTTAAAACTTTCCTATCATTTATTTTTTTTTTCTTTGCTTTATGTTTTTTTAATAATATTCGAGCTCTTTTTACGCGTTTTCTAATCTAAATTTAACTTCCCTTTGAGTAATCTTCTATATTATATATAGGTTTTTATAGTGTTTAAGCTATTAAATTGTATTGGTAGGGTGTTTTGTCTACCAAACTAGTTCATATGGACAATAATTATGAGTTACTGATGGTGTTGTGTTGAAACAATACACGAAATACTGTAACCATATGTCCCAATCATTTTTTTCTACTGAAATATATGAACGAATGTACTCATTGAATGCCCCATGATTTTTTAAAGGTACCTAAAAGTCTGGTGGTGGTGTGCTGTGATGTTATGTTATCTTTTTTTAAATATTTGCAAAAGTCAGTAATGATTAAATTTTTTTTTATTCTTTTCCCCCCGTCCGTAATGAAGTCTTCATTGGACCGTACTTCAGAAAAAAAGATTCGAATATGGCTTTTGGACAGTTGTTGCGCTTTATTTGGAATAGGAATTCCAAATACTTAGTCAAATAAATATTAAAGTGATTGCATTTTTTTTTCCCCCTTTTTCCCGAACGTGGTAGTCCCCCAAATTTTGGGTCTACTATCACTCTGTCAAAAGCATATTGTGGAGTCTGGTTATTATCTTTTGGTGTTTGTATGTTTGTCGTTTTACGTCAGGTTTTTTGGACATTTATTTTATTTTTTTTACATGTTTAGTCATTTTTCCAATAATATTTTCCTTATTTTCGCAATTGTTTTTTTAAATTTCCCCGTATGACCTCCTTGAATTGGATCGTCATGGAATGTAGACAGTATAGCTTCTTTTTCTTTCATCAACGGATGAGGGTCACCGGCTTGGAGGGGAAAAATTTTAATGATTTTAAATTATTACCCCCCATATTTTTGAAAGTATCTATTAAATTGATTCAAAGTTTTTTTCCCCGGGCCCCCCTTTTTTGTTGGTTTTTTTTTAAATACACCGGCTTCCCTTTCCCCTTTTTGGAAAAAAACTGACCTAAATCGAGAATTCCATTGAGTACAAATCGCTAACATTAATTTTGGGAATAATTTTTCTTCCATTTTAAAAAACATGTGGAATCGTTATTCCAAGGTCATTTTTTACCCCCCCGTCTTTTTGTATGACTTCATACGTTTTAGAATTTTTTTTTTCAAGACTTTGTTGGCAATAGTTCTTGTTTTTTTTTCCGAAAAAATTTTCTTTTGTTTTTTGGGGTCCCTGGTGTGATTTCGGACTTTTCTATTCAAATCAATGAGGGGGGAAATTTGTTATCCTTGATAAAGCATCTCCCACAAAATTGTCTTTACCTCTCAGATACTCTTTTTAAAAAACTATTTTCCAGTTCGAGTCGCATGCTTTTAATTTTGTTTTTGGGGATTTACCATAGAAAATAAATATGTTAAGGGTCTGTGATCTGTTTTAACTGTAAAGTGTTTGCCATATATTTTGGTCAAAAATGTGTTATTGCCAATGTATTGCTGCTAGTTCTTGTTCTGTAGTACTTTATTGTTTCCCTTTTTAGTGAATGCTCTTGATCATATGAAAGGGGGGTTTTTGGGGAGTCCATTAAAAGGAGTTAAAACTGCCCACATGCTTGTTTGCTTGCAGGGGGATTATACAAAATTCTTTGTTAAAATCTGGGTACTAATGATTTGTAACAACCCCCTTTTTTGGTAGGAATTTTTCTCACATTCAGCGGTCCATTCAAATGGGACATTTTTTTTTACAAAATCGGGTTATGTCCGTAATATTCGGCAAGTTTTTAGGTTGTCTGCATCCTCAGTGTTTGTATACCCCCAAATTTTGGGAGCTTTATTTTAATGTTTTTTCAAAATAGGGTTTTTGGGACATTTGCCCGGCCCCATGTAATCACTGAAATTGATTTTAAATAATAACACTTTTTTGCTCGCTTTGGTTTTTGGTTTTCGAATAATTTTTTATTTTGGGTTTTAAAAAACCCTTTAGCCTAAATCAAATGTATAAAAAAGAGTTCTGCCGCTAGAGCAGCGCAAAATGGGAAGTAGATTTTGTACAAAATGAGTATATGCAGAGGGGAAAACATAAACGCAAAAATTTTCTGCAGATCTACGCTGACCCCGTCCATATAGCCGGATCATATGACGGCTTATGTGCGGAATGAAAGAAACACAGGACAAAGTCCCCTGTGTATATGAGTATAAAATTAACTGACGATGGTCATATCTTATTTAACGTACAACATGCTACAAATAAATAACTAAATCTACATTTGCAGTTGTTGTTCTGGCAGCTGTTGTTGTTGTTGTTCGTTGCCTGGCTTGGCTGCTCTTGCTCTGGCTGCTGTTGTTGCTGCTGCTGCTGCTGTTGTTGATGTTTTGTTGTAGATGCTGCTGCTGTTGTTGACGCTGCCCCCCCCCATCTGCAGCCTCCTAGCGTATTCGTTTTTTAAATTTTTTTGGGTTCTGAAGGGGAGTCCGTATCAAAAAATTCTTTCGGATCATCCATCTCGCCACATCTGCTTTTTAATAGCGAATTCCCAAACCCTTTGGCTGGGGCTGCCATTGTTGGCTTTGCCCCTGTGGCAGCAATGGTCCCCCTGGAGAGCCATCTCTGGACTCCGTTTTTGGGCTAATTTGGGGTTGTGGCGACTTTTAAACCATGGACTTTGCATGTTTTTTTTGCCCCTTTTCCCGTTTGGGGCGAATGTGATCGGGATTGGGAACCCCCGCTGTGTCTATTTTTTTGGGGGCCCTTTTTTGACTGCTGTTGTTGTTGTTGTTGTTGGGCATTGTTGTCAGATGTTCGTCTGTTAAGGGCTTTTTGTCTATGGGGGGGCTCTCACTTCCACTGGTAATGTTGTGAAGTGAGACATTTGTGTTTAGATTTTTATTTTTGTTGCTTTTTTTTATTTTTTTGAGCTTGGGGCCCGTGCTTGTGCTTGTGCTTGCGGGGGATTTGGAATTTGTATTTGTGTGAGTTATTGCAGCAAAAATAAGTCAGTGGGGTTTATGTGTGTGTGTGTGTGTTTTTTGTGTTGTTTAGTTCTGCCTTCTTTCAGTGGCTGTGCGCTGTCTTCGGTTTTTTCGTTGCAGGTAAGTATTGTTCGTGTTAATTTTTGTGTTTTTTGGGATTTTGTTTTTGGGGGGAAGTGCCCCCTTTTAAACTAGCTGAGCGAATGTTGGTTTGGTGGGGGTGTTAGTACTGGGGGGGAAATTTGAGTTTCGTTCTTCGCCCCCCTTTTTTTTTTTGGCGTGCGAATGGCGACAGTTTTATTGGTGTTTTTTTTTTAGGCTTTCTTTGGACTTTTTTTTTGGGGGCGGCAGAAAAGCCCCCTTTTTGGGCTTTTTTGGCGCCTTTTTTTTGGGGCCTTTTTTGGGGCCCCCCAATTGCCTACCCAAAAGGGAAAAATCTCCTCCAACAAGCCATGCTCTTCATGGGCCCCCTTTCCCTTAAAAAAACGATGAGTTGGGCGCATCTGAATCTGTCAGGGACAGTACAGACACAAACACTCACCGTTTTCTGTTTCACCCCCCCCGTCGGGGGGGTTTGGCCTCCTCTTCCGCTGGCTCGCTCATCCCGAGTAGCATCTCCGGGTCGTCGGTTCGAAAATTGGGGTTTTTTTTAAAATTTGCCTTCTTTTATCGGGAACTTTTTTTTATATTTGAAAAAAGCACTTCATGCATTTTTTTGCCGGGTTCAATTTTTTTGATTTTTTTTTCCTTGTTTAATTTCCCATTTTTAGAAAAAAACTAGATTTTTAATAGCTTTAAGTTTTAAATCATTTTTTTTTAATTTTCAAGTTTTTTTTTTTCTCGTGTGGGATGTTTGGTGAGGCCTGTCGGTGGGCCCCCACGGTTGGATTGCGGCGGTGGGAAAACGGGGGAAGCCCTCCACCTCCACCCCGAGCCCCTGCGCTTGCGAGTCGAAAAAGGTTGAATCGGGGGTGGGCGAACGATGACACGGGCCCCCAATGATTACTTTTTTTTTTTTTGGGGGCAATGGTCTCTGCCTTTAAATGGTGTAACTTGTTGTTGTTGGCGCCTTCGTTACAGGGGGTTGTTTTGGCCGGTCGGGCATCCGACTATTCATCGGTATAAGGCGTGAAGTTGTTGTTCGAGTTGGCGCGCCTTTTTGGGCTGGGGTGGACGAAAACAATAACAGTGCTTAATTAAACAATAAAAAACTTAAAAAATTTTTTTTTTTTTAAAATTAAAACAATAATTTAGTTTTCTTTTTTTTGCAGCTATTTTAGGACTTGGTGGGGGAATCGGCGGCTCTCATGGCATGGGCCTTTTAAAAAGTTACTTCAGGCGCACACCCAAAAATCCACATGCGTAAGTATGCCCTGTCGCAATCTCTTTTTTGGTTGAAAAAAATTTTAATCTTCTTCTTCATTTTTTGCAGCCTCCGAACATCTATGGACATCACGGGGTTTTTGGGGGGTGCCCCCCTCTGGAGCAGATCGGCGAACCGGGGGCGCCGGTGGCGGCAGCTTTCCCCATCTGGGTAAGTATATTGTCAGGTTATTTTTAAAATTATTTTTTTTTTTTTTTAAGTTGCTGGGCATCTGAGGACTTCGGGGGAGCATCTGGAGGCATCGATGGACTCTTGCGGCCATATCGTGGTCCCCCTTGGTGGCAGGCACCCCCGGGGATCCCTGAAAGGAAAGTGTAGGGTTTAAATTGTTCTTTTTAAAATGTATATGGATTTCTTGGCGTCGTCGGTGTTCGTGGTCTTTTTTTGGGGACGTTTTTAATTATCATCGTAAGACATTTTTGACGACGCCGGCGCTCTTTGGTAAGTTATGGTCCGCCGGGCAGTTTTTTTGGGACTGCAGCGCAGCCTAGGTAAGTGTAGTTTTTGGGGGTTTCCCTTGTTTAGTTTTTTAATAAGAATTTGTTTTCCCTTTTTTCGGAAAGTTATCCTGATTTTTTTGGGGAAAACTCCAAAGTAATCCAGAGTAGGCAAATTTAGAGCCCCCCGATGGAAAATGATGGTCTCCGTGGGAGTGCAAGCTTTCCCATATGAGGCCCTCATGGCGTCTTGAATGAAGAGGCACCCAACTCCACCCCACCAATAAGCACATCCACCATTTCCCCCCATTGAATGTCTTAAGGCGCGTCTAAATGTTTTTTGGGGAGTCAAAAATGTACGAAACATAAAAAGCGTTTCACTGGCGCCAGTAAACGTTTTTGAGGGACTCCCCCAAACTGGATGGCACCCCCAAAAGCAAATCCCAAAATTTAAACCCAGCTAAGCGGACAGGGGGAGTGAGGGTCGAGAGGGGGCCCAAACCAATCGACCCTCCCCAATGTCATCGCTGCCAGGCATTTGGGCCCCAAAAAAAATTTCTGGGGGCCCAATTTAAATGCCCTAAAAGTAGATGACCACTTACGACAGTTTTCACAAAAACCAGGCAGGCAGCCCCGAAATGGCCCCCAATTGCTGTGGCGAGCTTTTGCGTATAGGGCTGTCCTGCCTACAAATAGGTCCGGCTACAGTCGATAAGGCTGCCAAAGAGCTGAAACAGATGAGGCAGAAGCGGGGCGGGGCAAATAAATAAAAAAAATAAACATAAACAAGAATCAAAAAGGATTTTTTGTAAACAAGCAAAAAAAAATACATCAATTGGGGCATCTAAAGAATGTGGCAAATTTTTCAAAAAAAAAATAATAATAAAAAATAAAAAAATTTTGAAATCGTCACTCCCCCGGCTAATAGCCTGTTTAGTCGTGGTGGGACGATATCACCACATAACGCCGTTGGCATCTTGGGGTAAACCGTCATCACCATCATCAACAGCAGAAAAACCAGCGGCAACCGACCCTTTTATACGGCTACAGTTGTTGCCAAAAAAAATCGAAGGCAAAGGCGTTTGCCAAGATGGCCCCTTTTTTTGGGGGGCCCCCCAATTGGAAAGGGAAAAACAAAACCCCCCCGAAAAACCTCGACCGAGGGGCTCGCCCATCGGCAAAATCAAATGCGCGGGGAAAACGCGCAGCATTTAGCTTTATCTATCGTGATGCACGGGCGGGAAAAGGCGGGGGGGAGTCGCCCGATCCTCCAGTGGCACCAGAGCGGGAACCCCCAAAATTGGGGACGCAATCCTGCTGGGCCAGGCCAACCTACAGCGGGGTTTCGTGCTGCCAAATGATGGAACATGGGGCCCCCGGTTTCCCCCCCGATGCCCCGATGCCCAAGGCTCAAGCTGAACTCACCATGTTCAGCCGGGGAGGGAAAAGGGGCCAGTTGTTCAATTGTTTTTCAACTAGCCCATTGAACCCCGAAAAAGCCTGGCCATCTGGAGCAGTAGTGGACCCCGGGTAGATCCCCCCGAAATACATAACAATCCATAAACTTCATGTTAGCAAATAATAAATTCAATTGCATCCTTTTTGGCTGCACTTTTTAAATGCGACCCCACCTGACCAATGGGCACAGAGCTGCCCAAGAGATCCCCCAATGAAGCGCCTGATGTACAATAAAGTCCATAATAATAGCCAATAACATTAAAAAAATAAATAAATATGAATTAAATATGGACACAAATAGATGCCCAGCAATTGAAAAAAAAGAAAAAAAAATAATATAAACAAACCGACAATATACTTCCCTAGAACGCGGCCACACGGCGGCCAAGGACTGGGCCGATCTGCCCCGAGGGCGCACCCCCCAGTGATGTCCATAGATGTTGGGGGCAAAGAATAAGAAGAAGAAAAAAATTTTCAAAAACCCCAAAGCTGAGGATTGCGACAGGTGCATCCGCATGTGGATGTGTATGGGGGGCCCCGGGAAGCGGGGCAAGGGGGCCCATGCCCCATGAGTGCCGTTTTTCCCACCAAGTCCTAAAATAGCTGCAAAAAGAGAAAAAAAAAAATTATTGTTTTTTGATGAAAAAAAATTTTATTTAAAAGTTTTTTTTATTTTTAAAAAAATTTTAAGTCCTGTTATTGTTACGTCCACCCCCCCCCCCAAAACCCCCCCACACACATCAGTTGCTCAAAAACACGAAGAGTAATCATTCGGCCCCGGATCATGTTGCCCGCCCCGATTCAACCTTTGTCGACTCGCAAGCGCAGCGCTCGAGGGTGGAGGGGGAGGCGCTGCCCCTAAATCCCCCTGCCGCAATCCAACCGTGACCCCCCGACAGGCCCACCAAGCATCCCACGAGAAAAAATTTTTTGGGGAAAATTTAAAAATAAAGTGATTTAAAACTTAAAGTTTTTAAAAAAATCTTGTTATTTACTAAAAATGGGAAATTAAAAAAGGGAAAAAATCAAATCAATTAACAATTGAAGAAAGAAAGTGCAAAAAGTTTTTTTTTAACTAAAGGATGCAAATAAAGTTCGCCGCATAAAAGAAGGCAACGAATTAAAAAATGCCCCCCCAATTACGAACCAGCGACCCCATGGAGATCCCCCCCGGGGGATGAGCGACCGCTGGACGGGGGGCCCCGCCGAAACCCCGCAGCAGGGCAGAAATTGAACACAAAAAAACGGTGAGTGACGGTCTGTACCCCCCCCGCAGATTAGATGCCCCCAAATCATCGTTCTTTAACGAAACGGCGATGAAGCCAGCATGGCATTGTTGGGGGAAATTTTCCCCTTTAAAGGGGAATTGGGGGCCCCAAGAAGGCGAGAAAAAAGGGCCCCCAAAAAAACCGGGCCGTGGCCCCGTTCCCGCCGCCCCCAAAAAAAAACCCCCAAAAAAGAAACCCAAAAAACAACCCCCAATACACACTGTCGCAAAAATTCGCACGCCAACAAAGCAGTGCAGGGCGAAGAACGAAACTCGAAAGTTTCCCCCCCCAAAACCCAAAACCTCCACCAACACCAACTGCTCGCTCACAGATTAAAAGAGCGCCCTTTAATCCGACACAAATACACAAAACACAAACTTTAACACGAACAATACTTACCTGCAACAAAAAGAAGCCGAAGAGCACGCCCCACAGCCCCCAAAAGAGAAGGCAGAACTAAACAAACACATACACACACACACACACAAATTTTGACTGACTTAAACTTAAAAGCAAATACAAATATGTCGCAAAGCCCCCAAACAAATCCCCCCGCAAGCACAAGCGCAACCCCCAAACACTAGGGGCACCAACAAATAATAAAAATCTAAACACAAATGTCTCATTTTACAACATTACCAGTGGGGGAGAAAACCCAAATAGACATTTGAGACCCATAACAGACAACATTTGACAATCAATGCCCAACAACAACAAAAAACAGTCAAAAAAGGGCCCCCAAAAAACAACACACAGCCTGGATTCGCATGGCGGATCAATTTCGTCGCAAGCTGGACCGCAGCAGCAAAACAGATGCAAAGTCGATGGCGAATGTCCCCAAAAACTAAATCACAACAACAATATCTGAGTCCTGAGATGGCTTATCGATAAAATATCGACCCCCGAGCCTGAGTGAAACCCGGGACGGAACGAAGGCGCCAACAACCAATACGTTAGGGACACAAAAAACCCAGAGAATTGCTCCCCCAGAGTAATCGGTCGGTTTAACATATCTATAGCCCGAGCGCTGTCGGGCCGGAGGGGGTGTGCTGCGGCCCCTCCAACACATTTCAATCGCGAACACCGCATTGTACCCCGAGACAGACTCTATTGAAATAAAATTAAAGTGAATAAAAAGAAAAAATTTTCTTATTAATTTAAATGGGGGAAAAATATAAAAATAAAAAAAAAAATTTAAAGTGGAATAAAAAAAAAAAACAATTTTTAAAAAAAAGTAATAAATATATATTTTTATATATATACTGGCGAACATATACGGGACTGGATTTTTTGCGCAAAAAAACAGACAACAACCCTATGATGGCAAACTATAATTCTGACGACCCCATGGAACTTCGGGGGTGAGCGGGGCCCACGGCCAGAGGAAAATCACCCCCAGCCGCAGCCGCGCTGGCTGAGACATTGGAGAGCGGTGTATCGTAAACCATACTGTCTGATCCAGACGATTCGATCCCCGTCCTTCGACAAAACGGCCGACCTGGCATTGTTTGGGGGGATGGTAACCCCTTTAAAAGGGGGGCTCTTAAGGGTCTCCAGGGGCGCCAAAAAAACGCCAGAAAAAGGGGCCAAAAATAGCGTCAGGCGCCAAAAAAAAGGGGGGAAAAGTGATGAAAAAATCACTCTCACCAACACGGGGAAATGTCAAAGAGGGAGCCACCCTAAAAATTTCCCCCCTTCCCCCTCACTCACACTAACCCCTAGCCCAGCCTCAGCTAGCATTAAGAGAGGCCCCCGACATGCAGTGCACCCCAAAGGGCGTTTTCCGTCAACAGCAAACACACAAATAAAAGGACACAAATACTTACATGCATCGCGAAGCCGAAAGCGCCACAATACACAGCCACTACAAATGATCAAAGACTAAATAAGAGAAAAGGGGGAGCGTAAAACACATATACATACAGAAACACTTTGACTGACGCTGCAAACGAAAAAACAAATACAAATACAAACAAAGACTGCCGATACACTGCAAGAAAATTTAAAAGCGCCTATACAAATACCAAAAAAAAACGTTGACGCGCGCCACAATATCACTAATACAGATACAAACAAAAAAAAACTACAAATACGATCAAGCGCGCGAAAGCAATTGGGGAACAGTAGCTTTAAATTTTTCCCCCAAGGTGCCCCATTGTTTCCCCCCGAACCCCAAACAATGGGCAGTTTCCCCAAAAATTCCCCCCATGGCACTCGCCATTGATGCGTAGATGGGCAAAATGGACAGCCCGAGGAAAAAGATCTTTCACCCGGACCCCGCCTTCCAAACGCCACAATTAAAAAGCATTCCCCAAAAGGGGCCCGCAGAGGGGTCAAGGAGGCGGAAAAAAACAGCCACAGCTACAGCAGCAGAAATCAACAACAAAAACAGCAGCCAGAGCAGCAGCAGCAGCAAAAAAAAGCAGCCAGAGAAACAAAAACAGCAAAAAATTGAGCGCAAATGGATTGCCAGCCATCCCCAGCTGGCAGAGCAGAAAACAGCCCGCAAGTAGATAACAATAACACCCCCCGCAAAAAGTCCCCACTGCTGGATAAGCTGCAAAGCAATCCAGTTTTTGGGGGAAATTCTACAAGAACAATTTTCCAATGAGGGTTGGTATAAAATCGAAAAATGCAAACATACGAGGCCATCATGGATTTTTTAAATAAAGTCCCCCTTTTGCATACCCCCCAACAGCCGGAGGGGGTATAGGGGGCATTAACCCACTTTCACCCCTCCCCCCTGTGAATGGCAAGGGGGCCCAAGATCTCGGGAATGAATACGTTACGTTAAAAACGAAAAAAAACGTTTCACGGGCAAGCCGTGAACGTGTTCGGGGGTGGGGACCCCGGGGGGATTCAACACCGTCCTGGACCCCCGGACCCAAGGGGGCGGCGTGGGGCGAGGAATTTCCCATCGATGTCATCGCCCCAGGCTTTGGGGGGACACGAAAAATTGGGCGGCAATTTAGAGGGGGAAGGGGTGCGGGAAGGCCCTTAAACCGCCTACCTCCAGGCACCCCCTAAATGCCCCAATTGCGGTGGCAAAAAAATTTAGTACCCATAGGGCTGTCCTGTCTAAACCCGGCCCAGCCCGCCCCTTAAAAACCCCAAACCCAAAGCAGCTGAGGAAGCACGACAGGCGCAAATCAAAATAAACAAAAAAAAAAAACTCTGTGAGACCGCTCGACTGCGCCGACAAACCCCCGTGAAGATCCGTTTTTCCCCAAAGCATTCTTCTTTTTTTTTATATACACATCAATGTACGTTCATTAAAAAAAAAAACATACACACACACACACACACACAGGCCCCGCATACACAAGCGCAATGTTGGTCAGCTGTTTTTTGGGGTGCTATTTTGCATCCAATGTTAGGGGGAAAATTTAAAATTTTTTAAAAACCCTTTTTTTTTTAGACGAACGATTTTGATCAAACTTTTTGGGCGTAATCTGGGCATACATTTTAGTAGGGCCAAAGAAAAGTTTTAGTATTTGATATGGGAGTTAAAAAATTTTAGGCGGGGGGGGGAAAAAAATTTAAAAAAACCAAAAATTTCGTGGCTTTTTAAAAACACTAAATTCAAAATTTGAATCTAGCTAGAAAATGAATTAGATAGAATTTTATGCTTAATTTAGATTTTTTGTTTTTTTTCTTAAAAAAAAACGTAACAGTTATCGAATTTCTGAAAAAAAGCTCGATCTTTTCGTGCTTAAAAATTTAAAAAAAAGGGCTCACTTTGTAGGTTCTGAGAACGACGCGTTCATCCCGGGGCGGGGACGGAGGACGGACAGACAGACAGACGGACAGGGTTTAAAACGACTCCTTTCTCCTGATAAAAAATATGTTTTTATGGGGTCTCCCCCGCCTCCTTCGTTGTTACATACTTACATTTCAAAAAAAAATTTTTATTTTAATTTCCCCTTTTAAAAAGGGCAGGGGATAAAAAAAAAAGAAACAAACAATTAAAAATTTAAATTAACCAACCAAATACTCCCAAAGACATCTACAAAATGTTGCTAATGCTAATTTAAAAATAATGTACAATTAAATTACACTGCAGCACGGCTCATGGGAACAAAAACCGTATTGGGGGGCGAACAACCAAAAAAGCCGAAAGGGGCCCCCCCCGGTCAAGACAATGGGCCATCAACAGCAGCAAAAAACAGCGCGGCAACAACAACAGCCTTCCTCGGCGAGGATCAGTCCCCAGCTCGGCGGCAGCTGCTGCTGTTAATAGGAGAAAAAAGTTTTTGCCATAAAAAGGGCCCCCCTTCGCCCCAACCCAAAAAGCGGAAAGGAGCGTAAGCCCCGCGAAAACGGCCTGGGGGAGAGCATCGGCCACGAACAGCAACATCCGAAGAAAGGGGCATCGGCAATCTGCCAGCGAAAAACGGATGCCAGAAAAAGGCGTCAACAAGCCCCGGGGTCCAAAATTTTGGGATCAGCAAGGGGGCGCCAATCCCAAAAAAGGGGCTGCCAAAATGGAGGCCGACCGACCCAAAGAAGACGAATCAGCACCGAGGGGATCGATCCCGGGCCCCGAGCTGAACATAGAAGTTAGCCTTGTAAACAAACGGCTAACAAAAAACTTACCCCACCTGGGGGGCTGTCCCGCAGCCTCCCCACCCCAAACCGGAGCTGAAATTTTCCCAAAGGGGGCGGTGAAGATGCTCAAGAAAAGTCCAGAAAAAGAAAATAACAATGTTCAGAAAGATCGGCGACAACATGACAAATAAATAAAAATTAATATATATAAAAATATATATAATAAACAGATTTTTTTGCCTGGGGGTCCCTTTGCAGCGGAACTCACCCCCAAACCGGAACGCCGGCCCAAAAGGGGGAAAGGGCGATGATCAAGAAAAGTCCAGCGATAATATGACGATGTCCAGAAAATCGGCGACAACATGACAAATAAATAAAAAAAAATAAAAATTAATATATATAAAAAAAAATAATATATATAAAAATAACTAAATCTACGTATTTGCGTTGTTGTTCTCAGCTGTTGTTGATGTTGTTTTTTGTGCTGTTTTGATGTTGTTTTGTGATGCAGCTTTGGGGCTGTTGTTGACGCTCCAAACCCCCCAATTGCAGCCCCGCGTATTCTTTTTTAAAATTTTTGTTCTGAATGGGGGTCCTTTAGAAAATTTACCCTCCTCGGACTCATCCATCTGCCAATTGGCCCAAAAGGGGTTGCCATGAAACTATTTTGGGGGTGAGGCTGCCATTGGTTGAGCTAGTTCGGGGGCAGCAATGGTGGCCACTGAAGATTTTGGGCTCCAGATATTGTTGTTGCTGATTTAGCTTGTGGGGCATTATAGCCATGGACTTTGCATCTGTTTTTTGCTGCGTCCCCTTGCGACGAATGTGACCCCCATGCAAAACCCGGCTTTTCATTTTTTTGGCGGCCGTTTGGACTGCTGCTGTTGTTGTTTTTGGGTTTTTTGGGGCCAAAATGTCAGTTGTTCGTCTGTTATGGTCTCAATGTTTTATTGGCTCTCACTTCCCCGGTAATGTTGTGAAGTGAGTTTTTTAAATTTATATGTTGCTGCTTTTTGTGTGTATTGGGCTTGTGCTTGTGCTTGTGCTAGTGCGGGGCTTGCGCGGGTATTTGCATTTGTTCTTGCGCGCATATTTGTATTTGCTTGTAAGTTTACGTTTGTATTTATGTGAGTTTTGAGCATCAGTCAAGTCGTCAAAATTTTTGTGTGTGTGTGGGGTTTTTTGTTTAGTTCTGCCTTTTTTTAGTGGGCTGTGCGCGCGCTCTTGGCTTCATTCGTTGCAGGTAAGTACTGTTCTTTTTTTAAAGTTTGTGTTTGTGTGTATTTGTGTCTGTGTTTGGGGGAAGTGGGGCTCTTTTAATCTGCAGCGAGCATGTTTGTTGGTGTTAGTGTTAGTGACTGTGGGTGTGAAACTTTCGAGTTTCGTTCTCTCGCCTTGCACGTTTTTGTTGGCGTGCGAATGTGTGGGGGCTTTCCTCCCTCTTGTAATGGGGTTGTTTTACTTTCGTTTGATTTTCTTTTGGCACGGGGAATGACCCCCTTTTGGCGCCGTTTTTTTTGGCGCCTTTTGGGGCCCCTTTTGCCTATCCAAGGAGAATATCTCCTCCAACAATGCTATGCTGGCTTATCGGCCGTTTTTAAAGAACGATGGTTGGGGATCTGAATAGTCAGGGGGAAAAAAAGGAAAGTCCTTCCCCCCTTTTTTGTGTTCAATTTTCTGCCGCTGCTGCGGGTGATTGTCGGCAGCCCTTTGTCCCGCTGGTTTCCCCTCCCCGGGGGAGAATCTCCATGGAGTCGTCTGGGGTTTTAATTAGTTTTCTTTAATTCGTTGAATTCGTTGCCTTTTTTATGCGGGAACTTTTTTCAGTCACTTTAGTTAAAAACAAGTAAGAAAAAACCCCCTCGAGACCGCCCGACTAGGGTGTCCCCCGAACCCTGCGAAGAACCGCCATTCCAAGCATTCTTGTTTTTTTTTTACACATGCATATGTACTTTCATTACAAGCAAAACATAACACACACATACACAGGCCACGATACACAAGCGCAAGTCGTTGGCCCGCTGTTCTTTGGCTGCTTTTTATGGCAATGGGGGGAAAATTAATGCTTAATAACTTTTTTTTTTAACCCCGATTTTTTTAAATTTGTTGGGATCATTCTCCATATGTATGTATGTGCCAAAGAAATCTCTAGTATTTGATATAAGGAAACAAAATTGAGGCGAAGGGGGGGGGGAAATTTGATAAAAATTTTTTGTTTAATTTAGATTTTCGTTTTAATCGACAACAATAAAAAAAAAAGTTATCGAATTTCTGAAACAAACTCGATATCGCGCCCTAGCTATTTAATTTTTAGATCGACGCGTTCATACATACGGACAGAAGACCGACAGACGAAAAGGGCAGACGGAAGGGTTAAATTTACTCGGCTTCTCTCCTGATCAAGAAATATATACTTTATGGGGGGGGCCACCCCCCTTTTTGCCGTTACTACATTCACATTTCAAAAAAACATTATACCCCCATTTCCCCTTTTTTTGGGGTTTAAAAAAAAATCTTTAAAATTAAAATAAAGTGATTTAAAACTTTTAAAATTAAATATCTTGTTATTTGCGTTTTTTTTTTAATTTTTTAATTTTTAGCCAATAGCGCCATCTTGGGGTTTTTTAGCAAGCGCCAAACCATGTTTTGATTCATTGGGAAAAGCCCATAATTAACAAATTTATAAACGCCATCTATTGGAAATGTGTATACTAAAACTTGCGGGTTTGAGAATTTGCTAGATACGCAACCCAATGTGTATGTGTGTATTTTGCACATGTATAGGAAAAAAAATTTCTTTGCGTTGTTTGGGCACGTGTTTTGGGGATTGGCCAAATGTTTTGTTTTCTTTTTTCAATTAATGGATTTGAATGAAATTTTCATCTTTGTTCATCATATTTTTTTACAATTTTTTTAAAAAAAAAAAACCCCTTTTAAATTTTTTTTGGGTTTGAGTGCAACAACCTTTAAATTTTAAAAATTTTTGGGGAAAATTTTGGGGGCCCGGGATCCAAAAAATTTTAAAAAAACAAAAATAGATAAAAAAAAATATAACTTACAAAAAAAATTTTGGGGGGGATAGCCCTAAAGACGTGGGGGATATAATTTTTTAAGGGGAAAAATTTGATAAAAAGTTTTTAATCGATAACATTAAAACTAAAATATTATCAACTTTTTTTTAAAAAACTGATTTTTTGTGCTATTCACGTACCTGCATAAAAAAAAATTTTAAGTCTCTTATAATTATAATTTCTTCTTTTAGGTTCTGAGAACGACGCGTTCATACATGGACAGACAGACGGACGGGGACGGACGGACAACGGACAGAGGGGCGGACAAACGGACAGGCCTAAATCGACTCGGCTTGTCCCCTTTGATCAAGAATATATATCTTTGGGGGTTTCCCCCCCTTTTGCCTGTTACCCATTTAAAAAAAAATTTTCCCCGAATTCCCCTTTTCAAGGGTTCAGGGTATAAAAAAAAACTTATGCACTTGCTTGCTTCAATTGTTAATTGATTTGATTTTACTTGTTTAATTTCTTTTTTTGTAAATAACAAGTTTTTTTAAAAGTTTAAGTTTTAAATCACTTTATTTTAATTTTCAAGTTTTTTTTCTCTCGGGGTATGTTTGGTGAGGCCTGTCAGGGGTTTGGGGTTTCGGCGGGGGGGTATAGCGAGGAAACGCACTCCACCCCCTTTTTTGAGCCGGCGCGCTTGCGATTCGACAAAGGTTTAATCGGGGGCTGGGCGAACGATGATAAACAGGTCCGAATGATTACTCTTCGTGTTTTTGAGCAACTGGTCTCGGCCTTTAAATGGTGTAACTTTGTTTTTTTTTTTGGGGCCTTCGTTACATGGGTTTTTTTTTGCCGGTCTGGCATCTGGCATGGCGTTCATATTCATCGGTATAATGGGTGACGCTGTTGTTCGAGTTGTTGAGTGGCAGCCCCCTGGCAGCTGGCGGTAACAATAAAGTGACTTAATTACTAACAATAAATAATTTTTAAAAAATTTTTTTTTTTCATTAATTTTCAATAAATTTTTCTCTTTTTTTTTTTACATTTTGGGGACTTGGGGGGGAATCGGGGGTTTCTCAGGGGCATGGGCGCCTACCTTTTGGGGCACACAAACACATCCACATGCGTAAGTAGCACCTGTCGCAATCCTGGGGTTTTGGGTTTAAAAAAAATTTTTAATTTCTTCTTCTTTTCTTTGCACCCCGAACATCTATGGAATTTTGGGAGGTGCCCCCCCTGGTAGATCGGCGAGTCATGGGCCCGTGTCGGCGTTCTATCTGGGGAAAATTTTTCAGGTTATGTTTTATTATTTTTTTCCTTTTTTTTTTGTTGCTGGGCATCTGGAGGACTTCACTGGGGGGGGTCGAGGGGACACCCCCTTTTATCGTAGTCGCCCCTTGGTGGGGGAGGCACCGCCAGGGGGTAGCTTTGTAAAAAGGGGGATGTATTATTAATTTTGGGGTTTTTTTTCTAATGTATATGGATTTTTCGTGGTCAAAGTTGGGTTTTTATCATCATCGTTAGACATCTCTTTAAAAAGACGCCGGGGCCTTTGGTAAAAATTTTGGTCGCATTGGGCAGTTTTTGGGGGCTGCATCGCGCCTCAGGTAAGTACGTTGTTTGATATTTTTTTTCCCCGGGAAACCCTTTTTTAAAAGGGAATTCGGATAATGTTTTTTTTGAAATGTATGTAACAGGCAGAAGGAGGGCGGGAGACCCCATAAAGTTTTTTATTCTTGATCAGGAGACAAGCCGGTCGATTTAGCCCTGTCCTCTGTCTTTTGTTGTCTTCTGTCCTATGTATGAACCCTCGATCTCAGAACTTACAATAGCTAGAACTTCAAATTTTTTTTGTGGTCCCGTATTTTTTTTAATTTTCCAGCATCGTCGAACATCCGGGCTCGTTTGGGCATCTTCTGACTTCGTCGGTATTGGTGGGTGCCCATCAACCCGGGGGTTTTTGGTGGGGAGCGCAGCCTAAAAGTAATTTAGTTATTTATATAAATATTTTTATATATTTTAATTTTTTTTTGTTTATTTATTTTCCATGTCATCGTCGATCTCCCGGGGGTCGCAGCTCCCCATGGGGGCGGTGGCGATTTCAGCGCAAAACCTCAGGCAAGTGATTTGTTTTTTATATATATTTTTTTTATAAATTTTTTTTTTTTTGTCATTTGTCGCCGATCTTTCTTTAACATTTATATTCATCGTTGGGGGTTTTTTTGAGATCTTCCCCCCCTTGGGCAATAACGGGGGTTTTGGGGTGAGTGGACTGCCGTACAGCCTCAGGGGGGTAAGTTTGTGTTAGGTTTGTTTACATTATTTTTTTAAATTTTTAAATTTTTTTCAGCATATTGCGGTGGCCGGATCCAGGGGCCCTTTACCCCCCAGCGATCAGGTTTGCTGGCGAAACAATGGGCCGCTAAAAAAGATTTTAAAAAATTTTGGGGGTTCTCCCTCCTGGCTGAAAATTTCTATTTCAGCTCGGGGCCTTCAGCATCTGATCGCTCGGTGCTGGTTCGTCTTCGGGGTCTGGTGTCGGCCTCCATTGTTTGCAGTCCTCGCTGCTGCTGGGGCTCAGCCTCCTCTCGGCAGGATTTTTGGGTGTTAGGCGCGCTGTTCTGATGCAATTGTGGATCCGGCGCTTTTGACGCCTATCCTTTCCAGGATCGCGAATTTGTTTCCCGGAGATTGCTCGATGCTGCGCCATTTTTTAAGGGGTGTTGCTGTTCGTGGCCGATGCTCTCCCGGGGCCCCCGGGGGGCTTGCGGGGGCTTACGCTCCTTTCCCCGCATTTCGAGTTCGGTCGAAGAGGGCCATTTTTTTTGGTTTATAAGACGTTTTTGTCCTATTGCAGCACGCTGCAGCCGAGCTGGGGACTCGATCCCGCCGGGGGGAAAAATGTTGTTGTTGGCCGCTGCTGTGTTTGCTGGTTTTTGGGTGGCGGCCATTGTCTTGACCAGATGGTGCCTTTACTGGCGTTTTATGGTTCCCTCGCCACGCAATTTTACCTTATGGGGCTCATGCTTAGCCGGGCAGTGTAATTTTTTTTTTGTTGTACTATTATTTTTAATATTAGCATTAGCAACATTTTTTATTTTTTTGTGTGCCCAAATGCCTGACAGCGATGGCATCGATCGGCTTAGCTATCCTCTCGACCCTCACTGCCGCCCGCTTAGCTCGGGCCCAGGATGCGGAGGGCCCGCCACCATTTTGGGCTGCACCCCCCCCGAACACGTTCCAGGCTTCCCCGGAAACTTTTTTTCTTTTTTTAAAGTAACGATTTTTTCCCCCAGATCTATTAGCCGCGCTTTGCCATTCACAGGGGTAGGGGGGGAATGGCAAACACCCTATACCCCTCTGGCTGCGCTGTTGGTGTGTATGCAAGTGGGTGCCATCTTTTTTTTTAAAATCTCCGTGGCCTCGTATTTTTTCATATTATCGCATTCTATACGCAGACCATCATTAGACATTGTTCTTGGGGTTTTTTAACCGCGGGGTTGCTTTGCAGCTTATCCAGCAGTGGTACTTTTTTCGGCACGGGTGTTATTGTTATCTACTTGCGGCTGCTGTTTTTTTCTCGCTGGGATGGCTGGCAACCCCTTTGCTGCTCAATTTCTTGTTTTTGTTGCTTTTGGCTGCTGTTGTTGTTGCTGCTGCTCGGGGTCTGTTGTTGTTGTTGTGTGCTGCTGCTGGGGCTGTAGCTGCGTTGCTGCCGCCCTGCTTGACTCTCATCTGCAGCCCCTGGCGAAAACGCTTTTAAAATTTTGGGGTTTGGAATGGCGAGCCGGGTCGAAAAATCTTCTTCCTCGGACTCGTCCATTTCGCCCATCTACGCATCAATGGCGAGTGCCATGGAGGTAAATTTTTCTGGAGCGCCATTGCTTGTGGGGTTCGGGGGGGAATTGGCACCTTAAAAATTTAAAATTTTAATTACTGGCCATTTTTGCGCTTGCGTTTTCGATCGTATTTGTAGTTGCTTTGTGTTTGTTTTCGTATTAGTGATCATTGTGAGCGCTTTCGTCATTACGTTTTTTTTTGGATTTGTATGGGGGCCCCCTTTTTAAATTTCGTTCGTCAGTGTATCGGCAGTCTTTCGTTTTTTTTTTTATTTGTCTTTGCGTTTGCAGCGTCAGTCAAGAGGTGTTTTTTGGGTATATGGGGTTTTTTGTGCTGCTGCCTTATCTCTTTTTATTTGTCTTTTATCTTTTGTAGTGGCTTTTTTTTTGTGGGGTTTTTTGGCTTCATGCGATGCATGTAAGTATTTGGTTTTTTTTTTTGTGTGTTTTTTTTTAGGCTGGAAAAATGCGCTCTGGCCCCACTGCATGTCGGGGGGCCCCTTTTTAAAAAGAGGCTGGGCTAGTGTGTTAGTGTGAGTGACGGAAGGGAATTTCTAGAGGTGGCTGCCCCCTTTTTTCCCTTTCCCGTGTGTTGGGAGAGGACTTTCATCCTTTCTCCCCCCTTTTTTTGGCCCCGGGTACTTTTGGCGCCTTTTTTTGGGGCTTTTTCCGCCTTCTGGAGACCCCCTTTTGCCTCTTTGGGGGCCATCTCCCCCCAAGGGAAGGCTTTTCCGTTGTGTCGAAGAACGGGGGGACGATTTGTCTGAATCGGGCAGATGGATACGATACACCGCTCTCCAAGTTTTAAATTTTTCCGCGGCCGGCTGCGGCTGGGTTTCGGCCCCTCGGCCAGTGGGCCGCTCATCCCGGCAGTTCCAGGAGTCGTCAGAAAATAGTTGGTGCCATCTATAGTTGTTGTCTGCTTTTATGCGTCACAAAAAACCAGTACCGATATGTTCGCCAGTATATATATAAAAAATAATATTTATTCACTTTTTTTTTAAAAAAAAATTTTTTTTTTTTTTTTATTGGCTTCACTTTGAATTTTTATTTTATATTTTATATGTTTTTCCCCCCTTTGAATTAATAAAAAATTTTTTTGCTTTTTTTTACTTTAATTTTATTTCAATAGAGTCTGTCTCGGGGTACAATGCAGGTTTTCCCATTGAAATTTTTGAGGGGCGGCGCAGCGCAACACCACCTCCCGGGGCCCCCAGCGCTGGGGTATAGATTTGTTAAACCGACCGATTACCGGGTTTGAGCAACTTTTTCGGTTTTTGTCGCGTGTTTTGGGGTTTTTTGGGGCCTTCGTTACCCTTTTGCCGGTCTGGGGGCTCAGGTTTTGGGGGTCGATTTTTATCGATAAGCCATCTCTGGGGGCAGATATTGGGTTTTGTTTTCTTTTTGGCGACATTACAGCCATCGACTTTGCATCTTTTTTGCTGCTGTTTCGTCCAGCTTGCGACGAATGTGATCCGGCCATGCGAAACCAGGGGTGTGTCTAGTTTTTTTGGGGGGCCAGCTGCTATTGGGGGTTTTTTTGTTGTTGTTGGACATTGATTTAGTTTTCTTCGTTATGGTCTCAATGTCTATGTAGTGGCCCCTCTTCCATGGGAATGTTTTGAAGTGAGATTTTTTTTATATGTTTTTTTCTCTAGTGTGTTTGGGCTTGTGTTTTGGGGGGGTTTTAAAAAAATTTGTATTTGCTTGTACATAAGTTTACGTTTTTATTTGTGTGAGCTTTTGGGATCAGTCAAGTCAGTCGTTTTTGTGTGTGTGTGTGTGTGTGTGTATGTGTTGTTTAGTTCTGCCTTTTTTTTAGTTTCTGTGCGCTCTTCGGCTTCTTCTTGCAGGAAGTGTTTTTCTTTAAAAACTGCTGAGCGGCATGTTGGTGTTGGTTTAGTGTTAGTGACGGTTTTAAATTTTTGAGTTTCGTTCTTGCCCTGCACTGCTTTTTGACGTGGTGTGTGCAAGCAGTGGACTTTCGCGCGAAAGTTGATTGGTGTTGTTTTTAGGTTTTTTGGGCTTTCGGCGGGGGGAGCCCGGGGGTTTTCCCCCAACAATGCCATGCTTTTTTCCGGCCGTTTCTTAAAGAACGATGAGTTGGGGGCATCTGAATCTGGGGGGGGCAGTACAGACACGATACACTCCCCTTTTTTAGTGTTCAATTTGCGCTGCTGCGGGTTTCGGGGGCTCCTCTGCCCCGCGGGTCGTCATCCCGAGTAGCATCTTCATGGAGTCGTCGGGTTTTGTAATTTTGTCATCTCTTTAAATTGTTGAATTCGTTGCCTTCTTTTTGCGGCGAATTTTTTATTTGCAGTCACTTTAGTTAAGAAAACTCTTTATGAAATTTTATCCATTGCTTGCTTCAATTGTTAATTGTTTTGGGTTTTTTTCTTGTTTAATTTCCCATTTTTAGTAAATAACAAAAATAACAAGGGGGGGGGGGGGGGGGAGGTGTGGACGGAAAAAATAAAGCGACTTAATTCCCAAAAATAAATAAACTTAACTAACATTTTTTTTTTCAAATTTTTACAAAAATTTTTTTTTTTTTTTGCAGCTATTTTGGATTTGGTGGGGGGGAAACGGGGGCCCTCATGGTGCATGGCCTCCTTAAGGCTTCCGCGCACACCCACATCCACAGCGAAAATATGCCCCGCCCAAAAACCTCAGCTTTGTTAAAAAAAATTTTTTAAACTTCTTTTTTTTTTTGCAGCCCCCCAACTTTTTGGGGCATCACGGGGTTTTTTGGGGGTGCCCCCTTTGTAGCAGATCGGCGAGTCGGGGGCCCCCGGGGGCCGCGTTCTATACTGGGGAAATTTTTTTCAGGTTATGTTTATATTATTTTTTTTTTTTTTTTTTTTAAATTTTTGGGGATCTGGGGGATTTCCCACTGGAGCATTTTGCGGCCATATCGTAGTCGCCCCTTGGTGGGGAGACCCCCGGGGGAGCTTTTAAAGATAAGTGTATGTATTATTAATGTGGGGGCATATACTAATGTATATGGTTTCCCTTGGGGTCGCCGGTCTTCGTGGTCATCGTTGGACGCCCCTTTTTTTATCATCGTTAGACATCTCTTGACGACGCCGGGTTTTTGTTAGTTTTGGGGGCAGCCTTGGGGGGTTTTTTTTGTAGCGCGCCTCAGGTAATTGTTTTTTGTGTTTTTTTTATATTTTTAATTAAAAATTTTTTTGTGTCGCCGAGTCACCATTTCTTTGGGTGGGTTTATCACACGTTTTTTTTTTTTTTTTTTTTCCCCCCGGGATTTTTGGGGGTTTACCACCCCTTTGTGTAGGTTTTTTAAAATTTTAATAAAATTTTTTAATATATATTTTTTTATTATTATTTATTTTTTTGGGCCCTCATCATCATCGTTGGTCATTTCCCGGGGGGGGGTCGGGATCTTTTTGGGTTTGGGAAAAAAAGGGCCCCCTTGGGAGCTGTTTGGGGGGGTGAGCGGAGCCTGGGGGGGTATTTTGTTTGTGTTTTTTTGTGTAAAATTAATACATATTAATTCATATTTTTTTAATATCCCTGAACCCATTTAAAATGGGAAATCGGGTATAATGTTTTTTTTGAAATGTATGAACAGGGGGGGAAAGGGCCCCAAAAAGTATATATATTCTTGATCAGGGGGACAAGACGAGTTGATATAGCCATGTCCGTCTATCCATCCGTCCGTCTGTCCGTATGTATGAACGCGTCGTTCTCTGGGAAACCCTTAGAGCTGGGGACCTGAAATTTTTGTAGGTCCGTGAATAGCACGAAAAAAATCAGTTTTTTAAAAAAATCGATAACTATTTTAGTTTTTTAAAAATTTTTGATTAAAAAAAATTTTCGAATGTTAGTTTTTAAAAAATTTTTTCTCTCACGTCTTTATACCAAGTCTCCAATTTTTTTGAAAATTTTTTATTTATTTTATTATTTTTTTGGTTTTTTTAAATTTTTTGGGGGCCGGGTCCAAATTTCCCCCCAAAAAATTTTAAAATTTAGGTTAGTTGCACCAAAGCCAATAAATCAATGGGGGTTTTTTTTTTAAAAAATTTTGGAAAAAAAAGTAATAAAATATGTTGAACATAAGCTGAAAATTTCATTCAAGTCCCTTAATTGGGAGAAGTTATTAAACAAAACATTTGGTCAATCGGCCAAACACGTGGCCACAACGCAAAAACAAATTGTTTTCCATACATGTGACACATACACACATACACATTGAGTTGCGTATCTAGCAAATTCTCAAACCCGCAAGTTTTAGTGTACACATTTCCATAGATGGCGCTATGATTTGTTAATTTCAGCTGTTCAATAAACAAAAATGGATGGCGCATTTTAAACAATTGTTAAAAAAAGAAAAACAAGATATTTAATAGCTTTAAGTTTTAAATCACTTTATTTTAATTTTTTAAATTTTTTTTACCCTGAACCCTGAAAATGGGAATTCGGGATAATTTTTTGTTGAAATGTGAAGTATGAAACAGGCAAAAGGGGGCGTGGGACCCCATAAAGTATATATTTTGTCGGGAGACAAGCCGAGTCGTTTGCCCTTTTGCTTCTGTCTGTTGTCTGTCTGTCTTGTTGTCCGTATGTATGAACGCGTCGATCTCAGAACTTACAATAGCTAGAGACTTCAAATTTTGTTTTGTAGGTCCCTGTTTTTTTATTAATTTTCCATGACATCGTCGAACATCCGGGGCCTCGGGGACATTTTTGGGACTTCGTCGGTGGCCATAGGTCAGATGTGATAAACCTTGGGAGTTGGGGCGGCCACCTAATAATAATTTAGTTATTTATATAAATATTTTTATATATTTTAATTTTTATTTGTTTTTTATTTTCCATGTCATCGTCGATCGTCCTGGACTAGCTCCCCATGGGCGCTGTGGCGACGCACGCAGCCTCAGGCAAGTAGATTTAGTTTGTTATATATATTTTTATATATTTTAAATTTTTTTATTTATTTGTCATGTTGTCGCCGATCTTTCTGAACATTGTCATATTCATCGGGGACTTTTCTTGAGCATCTTCACCGCCCTTGGTCAAGTGCAGCTCCGGTTTGGAGTTGAGTGGAGGCTGCCGTACAGCCTCAGGTAAGTGGTAAGTTTGTGTTAGCCGTTTGTTTACATTATTTTAATTTTAATTTCTTTCAGCATATTGCAGGTGGCCGGATACCAGGCCACTTTACTGCCCCGAGCGATCAGGCTGTTGCTGGCGAATCAATGGCGCCAGCGCAAAAAAGTATTAAACAGCTGGTCCATTCTCGCCTCCATACGGCTGAACATTACTATGTTCAGCTCGAGAGCCTTCAGCATCTGATCGCTCGGTGCTGATTCGTCTTCGTGGCTCTGGTGTCGGCCTCCATTGTTTGCAGTCCTCAGCTGCTGCTGGACTCAGCCAAATGCCTCTCGGCAGGATTTCCGGCTGCTTATTGGCGTCGCTGTTACTGATGCCAATTGTGGATCCGGCGCTTGTTGACGCCTATCCTTTCCAGTGCATCGCGAATTTGCTGCTGGCAGATTGCTCGATGCTGCGCCATTTCTTCATGGATGTTGCTGTTCGTGGCCGATGCTCTCCCGGCCGAGGCTCGCTTGCGCTGGGGCTTACGCTCCTTTCCAGCATTTCGAGTTCGGTCGAAGAGGGCCATTTTATATGGTTTATAAGACGTTTTCGTCCATTAGCAGCAGCAGCTGCAGCACGAGCTGGGGACTCGATCCTCGCCGGGGAAGTCTGTTGTTGTTGTTGCCGCTGCTGTGTTTGCTGCTGTTGATGGCGGCCATTGTCTTGACCAGATGGTGCCTTTACTGGCGTTTTATGGTTCCTCTCGCCACGCACTATACGGCTATATGTTAGCTCATGCTTAGCCGTGCTGCAGTGTAATTTATTTTTAGTTGTACTATTATTTTTAATATTAGCATTAGCAACATTTTGTAGTTTTTCGTGTGCCCAAATGCCTGACAGCGATGGCATCGATCGGCTTAGCTATCCTCTCGACCCTCACTGCCTGCCCGCTTAGCTCTGTGAGCTCCAGGATGCGGGTATGGCTGCCATCCATTTTGGGCTGCAACTCCACCTCGAACACGTTCACAGGCTTGCCCGTGAAACGTTTCTTTACGTTTTTAACGTAACGTATCTCATTCCCGAGATCTATTAGCCGCGCCTTAAGCCATTCACAGGGGTAGAGTGGTGAATGTGCTTAATGCACACCCTATACCCCCTCTGGCTGCGCTGTTGGTGTGTATGCAAGTGGGTGCCATCTTTCTTTAAAGTCTCCATGATGGCCTCGTATGTTTGCATATTATCGCATTCTATACGCAGACCATCATTAGACATTGTTCTTGTGATGAATTTCCCAACTGCTGGATTGCTTTGCAGCTTATCCAGCAGTGGTACATTTGCGGCACGGGTGTTATTGTTATCTACTTGCGGCTGCTGTTGCTGCTCTGCTCAGCTGGGCATGGCTGGCAATCCATTTGCTGCTCAATTTCTTGCTGTTGTTGTTGCTCTGCTGCTGTTGTTGTTGCTGCTGCTGCTCTGGCTGCTGTTGTTGTTGTTGATGCTGCTGCTGCTGTAGCTGTAGCTGCTGTTGCTGCCGCCTCTGCTTGACTCTCATCTGCAGCCTCTTGGCGTAATCGCTTTTGAATTGTGGCGTTTGGAATGGCGAGTCCGGGTCAGAAAGATCTTCTTCCTCGGACTCGTCCATTTCGCCACATCTACGCATCAATGGCGAGTGCCATGGAGGTGAATTGCTGGAGCTGCCATTGCTTGTGGCAGTTCGTGTGGGAGCAATGGTGGCACCTTAGAAATTAAATTAATGCTACTCGTTGCCTAATTGGCATTGCGCTTGCGCTTACGCTCGTATTTGTAGTTGCTTTTGTGTTTGTATCTGTATTAGTGATCATTGTGAGCGCGTTCGTCATTACGTTTTCTTTGGTATTTGTATAGGCGCTCTTAATTGCGTTCGTCAGTGTATCGGCAGTCTTTACGTTTGTATTTGTATTTGTCTTTGCGTTTGCAGCGTCAGTCAAGAGAGTGTTTCTGTATGTATATGTGTGGTTTAGTGCTGCTGCCTTATCTCTCTTATTTAGTCTTTGATCTATTTGTAGTGGCTGTGTATGTGTGTGCGCGCTCTTCGGCTTCATGCGATGCATGTAAGTATTTGTGTCGGCTTTTATTTGTGTGTTTGCTGTTGAGGCTGGAAAAGTGCGCTCTCTGGCTGCACTGCATGTCGTGTGGCCTCTCTTAATCAGCTGAGGCTGGGCTAGTGTGTTAGTGTGAGTGAGCGGAAGGAATTTCTAGAGGTGGCTGCCTCTCTTGACACTTCCGTGTGTTGGTGAGAGTGACTTTTCATCACTTTCTCCCCCTTTTTTGTGGCGCCTGACGCTACTTTTGGCGCCTTTTCTGGCGCTTTTTCGGCGCCTTCTGGAACCCTTAAGTAGCCTCTCTAAGGATACCATCTCCTCCAGCAAGGCAAGGTTTTGCCGTTGTGTCGAAGAACGGGGGATCGATTCGTCTGAATCAGACAGTATGGATACGATACACCGCTCTCCAATTCTCAGCTTCAGCCGCGGCTGCGGCTGCGGCTGATTGTCGGCGCTCCTCTGGCCAGTGGGCTCGCTCATCCCAAGTAGCAGTTCCATGGAGTCGTCAAAATTTATAGTTGGCTGCCATCATATAGTTGTTGTCTGCTTTTATGCGCTACAAAAATCCAGTCACCAGTATATGTTCGCCAGTATATATATAAAATATATATTTTATTCACTTTTTGTTTAAAAACTTGTTTTTTTTATTTATTGGCTTCACTTTGAATTTTTATTTTATATTTTTCCCATTTAGAATTAATAAAAAAATTTATTTGTTTTTTATTCACATTAATTTTATTTCAATAGAGTCTGTCTCGGTGTACAATGCAGGTTTCGCGATTGAAATGTGTTGGAGGAGCGGCGCAGCGCAACACCACCTCTGGCCTCGAGCGCTGGGCTATAGATTATGTTAAATCCGACCGATTACTCTAGGGTTTGAGCAACTTCTCTCGGTTTTGTAGTCGCGTAACGTATTGGTTGTTGGCGCCTTCGTTACTTGTGCCGGTCTGGCATCTCAGGCTTGGTGGTCGATATCTTATCGATATTGGCGTGGCGCTAAGTTGGCATGTCGCCAATTAGCTGCGGCCACGTTGGGGTAGGTTACTTAACCAATAACAACAACAATAAACTGAATATAAATAAATTTATCTTAATACTAACAATAAATAAATCTTAACATGTAACAAAAAAGTAATAAATAGTACAAAATTAACATATATATATACAATTAACAATTAACAATTTTCGTTTCTTATTTGCAGCTTTAATGGACTTTGTGTGTCAGCGAGCAACAGGTGTATGGGGGTATGTAAGCAAACACCTGTTCCAACCCTTTGTCATTCGCACCCCTGGACATCCGTGGACATTGCTGGACATCTGGATGCGCCTTCTGTAGCAGGTTGGCGCAGATCAATATGGTAAGTACTTCGTCGTTTGTCAGCTACATATATTTATATAGATCTATTTTTATACCCTGAACCCATTAAAAATGGGAAATCAGGGTATAATTTTTGTTGAAATGTATGTAACGGGGAGAAGGAGGCGTGGCAGACCCCATAAAGTATATATATTCTTGATCAGGATGACAAGCCAAGTTGATATAGCCATGTCCGTCTGTCCGTCCGTCCGTCCGTCTGTCCGTATGTATGAACCGTCGTTCTCAGAACCTACAAAGCAAAACTTAAATTTTTTTGGGAGGTTCCTGTTAACGAAAAAAATCGAGCTTGTTTCAAAATTGATAACTTTATCGTTTTTTTTTTATAGATTAAAAAAGAAAGTCTAAATTAACTATAAAATTTATCTAAATCATCTTTCCTAGAATCTTAAAAATTTGCATTTAGTGTTATGTAACCCGCAATTTCGGTTTTTTTAAAAATTTTGGGTCCACCCCCCCTTGCCTCAAATTTGTAACCCCATATCAAATCAAAAC
>CAUIUS010000133.1:0-94822 GCA_961210405.1 Drosophila mercatorum | reverse complement strand
AATAAAGATCGCTCAAAAATTATATGGCTACGCCCACTGTAGCAAATCTGACTATATAGTTATTTTACAAATTCTTTTAAAATTTTGAACACTACTGGTGTTTGAGACTTGGTATATATACTCAGTGAACATCCCAAATCGAAAATTTTGGCGATATAACTACCCCACAGTGGGCGTAGCAAATCTGAAAAAACTGCACTTTTGCGTAGCAAATGAAAAATCATATCTTTGAATGGCAGCGCCTCCCTTTAATATTCTTACGGGTTTTTTAATTTTTTATTTTCTGGCACATTCGGTCATAATCGTTTTCGTCCAAATGTACGCAACACGCAGAAAGAGGCATGATAGGCCCAATTAACTTAACGAATATGACATGAAAATGTTGTATACTTAATACCCCTTTGACTTCTCAAAAATACCTGAAAAATTTATTTGTTTCCCAAAAGAATCTAGAAGAAAAACAAGTAAGAATGGTGCGGTCAAGAAACCCACAGAAAAATACTTTTCACCCCCACCCCACGGGGGCATCTATCACATTATATTTTTTTAAAAATTAACCAATTCTGTGGTCAAATTGCTGCAGATTAAAACTTTTCGTTGGAGGGGGCCCGACTTTCAATTTGGATAAAACTTAAAACCCCTGACCTTAGCAAACACACACGCACCTAAATCGAGAGAGATGGCATCTCTCAAAATAAGAGAAGGGGGCAACTCTGAAAACGTGATATAAATTCGTTGGCGGCGCAGATTTGGGCTCGAACCCGGACGGGCCTTGATATTTTTGTTATATTTTCTTTTTTAGTTATTTTGTATTAATAAAAAAAATTTTTTTCAAAACATATATGTATATATAATTAAAATAATCAAAAACATGGTCAAAAGGGCACAAAGTATTATTGGGCTTTTGGCTCAAAACTCAATTTTTTTAGTTTTTAATTTGCCACACCCCAGTGGCCTGACAAATAAAATTTTGGGATGTATAGTGTGCATTCGGAAAGGGAAAAAACAGGGGATATTTTTGGCATGCCCCTTTTGGGGCGTAAAAAATTTTGGGGAATCGGAAGGAAGTAATTTGCATCAATTTTAAGCTTCTAGCACTAATACTGTGGGAGATATAAGCTGATATTGTTCCACGCCCCCCGAGGGGGTAGATATATCTGCCATAGCTTTTCGATTGTGGGATGTTATCCCATTTTTCCAAATTTAAATCTCTAGCATCAATTTAAAATATAACAGAATTATAAAAAACACTATATATATATATATATATATATATATATATATATATATATATATATATATATATATATATATATATTGACAGGGGATAAAAGTATATATTTCAAATTTCAAGTGTCTGCTTCAATGCGGGGGAAAGGTTTTCGTTCATACGGGCAGGCGGACGGACATTGAACAAAACCAATATACTTATTTCACTTCTGAAAAAGTATTATTATTTTTCATAATATACCCCTACTGCACAGTAAACAAAGGATTCGCTTATGTGAGTGTGCGTATGTGTATGTACACGTGTTATTTGAAAGTATTTGCATATTTTATATTAAATTTAAATATATTTCAATTATTTGTTCATACCTTTGGTGCAAATGAAGTTATATGATTGGGTACAAATGGTGTAGGCCCACCCAAGCCACTGTGCAAAAGCCCTGTTGAATTATATCCTGTATAATTAGGGGACATCCCAATGGTAGCACGATAAAACTGTGGGTCGACTGCAGCTATTTTTGGTATATCTTTAAATAATGGTGGAGGAAACATCTGCGTTGAAGTCGGCGGCGTAGCGGGCAGCACAGTCGAAGGGCGGACATTGATGCTGTGGACAGAAGCTGTGGATGTTGATGAAGGTGCGTATGCTGATGTTGATGATGCAAATCTTGTCGTAAATATGTTGTAGAGGACGATGGAGAAGGTTGGGTTAAGCCAGAGCGATCCAGAAATCGACTGTCCAGCTCACGACGCAATAAGTCGCCTGATCATCTACGAGAGAAAAAAATTATAAATATAAGTTATTATAGTTTGCAACAGAATCCAATTATGAGCATTCATACTTTTACTTGGTTGAAAGAGATTCTGCAGAAAATGGATGTGGTGTAGGTGTAACAGCTGTAGACACCGTAGCAACAGTGGATTGTGTGTTACCCACTGTGCTTATAGACGGTGTCATGGTTGTTGCTGTGGCCATCGTCGAAATAACGGCTGTTGCATAAGAGAGCGAAGGTAAATGAGCAACAGAGCTGTTGTTACTACCTGCAACGAAATTGTCGCAGATGATGAATGTGGTGGTCCATGGGGGTGGCAAAGAACGCGGTCTGAAGTTGCTATTGGAACATGCCCACTGGCAACAGTGGAATGTACCGCATGAGGTGAAATGGCATTTCCAGCAACTCGACCAGGTGCTCCTATGACACCAGAGCTCAGAGAAGAAGGAACTGGTCGCGCATTGCCACTAGTACAATTGGAATGGATTGCGTACAAGTCATTGCTGTCGTCTGCATAACTGATGGGCTGAAATTATATTAATATATGTTATATATAAAATAATACAATATGAAATATCATACTTTAACCAGAGCCCTGTCTTTGTGTGTATGTCGATATGCTATGACCCGCAACTGATAGGACTGAATGTGTTGCCGCTGGTACCGTGGTTGACGAAGAAACAGATGCGGCACTGTATGGTGTCGCTGGTACTAAGCCGCAAAATGGTGCGCCTAATGAAATGCCTGGGGGTCCAGTTGACACCGACCCGGTATTGCTGCTACGCACAGCTGCAATGCTGAGGTAGAAATCGAAATCACATTAAAGGCGCTGCATTTTTCAGATTCAACTGGCAAAAAAAATTTTCAAAAAATGGGACCTTTTTATTTTTATTTTGCGTTTCTAGACTTTCATTTTAATTATATTTCGTGCACATTCTGTTTTTGGGGCTATTTTTTTGCGAAATTCATTTAAAGGCATTGTGTTCTAGGATTTGAGGTGTATTTTTATACCCTGAACCCATTGAAAGTGGGAAATCAGGGTATGTTTTTGTTGAAATGCGTATGTATGTAATAGGCAGAAGGAGGCGTGGCAGACCCATATATTCTTTATAATTGAGAGAAGCCGAGTCGATTTAGCCCTGTCTTTCTGTCTGTCTGTCCGTATGTATAAACGCGTCGATCTCAGAACTCAGAGCTAGAGACTTGAAATTTTTTATGTAGGTCCGTGACAAATACTTCTTGTAGGTAGAGGACAAACATTTCATGTATATATATTTTCAGCACTTTTTCATTTTTTTTATATTTATGATACTGTCACAAAATGTTGCATTCAAATTTCACAAGGATTACCAAAGTTTTACATATGATTAGCTTTATATATATATATATATATATATATATATATATATATATATATATATATATATATATATATATATATATATATATATATATATTTTATATATTTTATATATATATATATATAAAGGTTTGTGTATATATAATTGATAGATTATCAAAAATATTACTAGTACCTGTAACTTGCATCGATCTCTACTTTCAATTTTAGGTGAAAGTAGTTTCTGAATCACAGATGATGATGGCGCTATAGAGGTGTTTATTGAAGACGACGGCGTCACTGTCATTAAGCTTTGCATAGTAAGGACTGATGTATTGCTTGCACTCATACTTGAAGTGGTAGTACAACGTCCAGTGACTGTTGGGACGTTGATGTTGAAGGCGCGAACTGTGGATATGAGTTTACTACTTGAGGAAGATGGGTTTGATATCCAGATTGAGGAAGCATCGATGCAGAGGTTGCATTTGCGAAGTCGAAACTGTAATTCCTGCGGATGTCGACAATTGTGTAGTTGAAATTGGTTGACCAATCACTGAAGCACTAAATGCAGTGTTAGGTGGTAAATGATGTGACTGCGCCGAATGTAACGAAGGTACGGTCGTTGTTGTTGTTATTGGAATAGTCCCTAACACCTGCGTTGTATTATTATTGCTAATCACATAGCCAAGTGGTGTTATAGGTCGCAATCCTGCGATGCTATTAACACTGTGCAGATTCATTGTAGTTGAATTTGTTACTGGCACTTTTAAAGATGCTGTTAGTTGCGTTTCGCGACAGTTGCGATTATCAGAACGTTGAGATAAAGACGAGGTATTGGAATTTCCTACTGGTATCACTGATGGAAGGTATTGTCCATGGTTTATGTTATTATAGGGTGTATATAATGTTGAATAATTGGGAAAAGCTGAACGGTATGGTGTTGCTTGAATTAGCATAGGTAACGCAGCACTTGAGTGAGGCATCAATGAGGGCGTCCCATGAAACACCAATGAAGAGCTTGCTGCCCCTACTGGACTACTTCCTGTGCTAAAGGATGTTTTCGTTATAGCTGAGGCCGCAACAGCAACGGAACTACTGCCGTATTAGATGGCAAAGACATAGGAACAGGTAAAATCTTGTTCCCTGAATGTGTAGATATATTCACTAGACCTTTTCCAACGCCTGAGGTTGTTACACAATTGATTGATGAATGACCACAAAGATATCCGTTTGCAATTGGGGAAGTAGACATGGGTAATGATACATTTATGTTTTTCTGCGAGTCTACAGCACTAGCAGCTGTTCTCCCATCAATGCTCAGCTGTGGAGTATCATTTGTCTTATAGTTTGCTGCAAGAACTACATTAGACGTTCGTTCTGCAAATGATCCATGTAATGGTGCTATAGTAACGGGTGTTAAAGGATTACCCAAAGAAATTGTGTCCGATCCATGTGACGTTACTATTTTTGTGCTTAAAGTAATTCCTTTATTATTTGAACATGAATTCAGTTCGAGTTCACAGAGTGCTGTCTCGAAGCAAGGTACGATTCGCAACCAGAAATACTTACGCTTGTTACCTAAGTAATATTAAAATAATTTTAAAATAGAACTAGAATATTGAAAAAACGCACTTACTTGCGTAGAACACGTTACAGCAGGATGATTTGTGGCATGTGATAAACTATCAATTTGCGTATTTGGTTGTTGATTGTCCCCTTTAGCTGATGCAGATTTCACCATTAATAGTGCTGTTGGTGTCACACTGACCGTTTGTTGGATGCTTGTAGACTCACTTGTAATCTCAGTGACCATTGAATGAGACCCATTTGGTTCAGTAGCAGGTAAAGTGTTTGATGCAGGACTTGTGTCTGGCGTTGATAACGCCGTTAAGTTCGGCATATCGATATCATACATTTACAGCTATACATTCCGTTCGACTAGTCTGTTTGTACAATATATATATATATATATATATATATATATATATATATATATATATATATATATATATATATATATATATATATATATATATATATATATATATACATATATTGATATTAAAGGTAAAAAATCATATTTAGTTTTAAAATACTTCTCACAGACCATATGTACTGTGCGCCATCAGGATAGCGCACCGTTTTTATACCTTGAGCCCACTGAAAATGGGAAATCAGGGTATGTTTTTGTTGAAATGTGAATGTATGTAACAGGCAGAAGGAGGCGTGGCAGATCCCATAAAGTATATATATTCTTGATCAGGGAGACAAGCCGCGTCGATTTAGCCCTGTTCGTCTGTCTGTCCGTCCGTCTGTCCGTATGTATGAACGCGTCGATCTCAGAACCTATAAGAGCTAGAGACTTCAAATGATTTTGTAGATCGCTGTATAGGACGCGCATATCGAGTTTGTTTCAGAAATTCGATAACTGTTATCGTTTTATTGTTATCGATTAAAAACGAAAATCTAAATTCAGCTATAAAACTCTATCTAATTCATCTTTCTAGCTAGTCTTCAAATTTTGCATTTAGTGTTATGTACGCCTTACGCAATTTCGGTTTTTGTTAAATTTTGGGTGCTACGCCCCTTCGCCTCAAATTTGTGACTCCCGTATATCAAATACAAGAGACTTATGCTTTGCACATACATACATATGGATGACTTGATCAATAAGTTTGAGCAAAATCGTTGGTTTAGAAAGTTATTAAACATTTAATTTCCCATAACATTGACATGCAAATAGCAGCCAAAGAACAGCTGACGCACCGACTTGCGCTTGTGTGTGCTTGCGCCTGTGTATGTGTGTATGTTTTACTTGTAAGGGTTCAGGGTATACCCTAGTCGAGTGGTCTCGACTAGAGTTTTCTTACTTGTTTATTTTTCTTCTTAAAATAAAACAAGATTGACTTCTGTATCATTTCCTTTAATACAAGTTAATTCCTGGGCATCTAAAGACAAAAAGTGTGGGATCACCTAATTGTCGTGACTATTACTTTTAATTAAGTTTTTCAGCAGAAAATTGCGCTGAAAATGAATATTTTTCCCATGTCAACTTTTTAACCGATTTTTGCTCCAGATTGTCGAGAATCAATAAAAACTTTAATCATTTAGTTCTCCTCTAAAGATTAAACTATATAGTTTTAAGTACATATTATGAATAGTCGCAAAACTGAGCGAGAACGTAACTATTGAATTTGGGTGCGCAATTCTGATGACGCTGCTTTAGCGTTTTTTTACAATGTAACAAAAAAAAAACAGTAAGAAAACACCAGTCAAGACCGCTCGACTAGGAGATGCCTGAACCTTTCAAACCCACATTCACACACAGACGTACATGTTCTGCTAACTGCGCAGTTAACGCAGCGACTGAGCTTGCGCTGCACTATTATATGGGAAATTTAATGTTTAATAATTTTATTGTAGATAAATTTCTTAAGCTTTCTCAAGCTTTCAGAATCATATGTGTGTATTTTCCGAAGAACAAGTCTCTAGTATTTGATGGGGGTGTGGCATCCAAAATTTATCAAAAATTAACATAGTATAAAACACACATGAAACTAAAAAACAAACTCGATCTCGAAGTGTCGCTAGTCCAGACTGCTCGACTAGGAGATCCCCTAAACCCTGAGAAGAACCGCTACTCCGAACATTCTTCGTTTCTGTTATATATGTATGAACATTACAAGCAACGCACACGCAGACACCTACAAGTACACGCTTTGTCTATGCCTATACGCCTATTGGGGACGTGGCAAATTTGTCGAGCTGATGATCTGGTGACTTCCTGAATGGATGATGAAAAACAAGTAAGGAAACTCTAGTCGGCCGTCCCGACTAGGAAATACCATGAGCCCCGTGCTATCTGCGTTTTTCAAAATACCGCATAGTTTGCATTTGGTATAAATTCAATCAAATTTAAAATTATTAGTTAGAAGTGCCATCCATGTTTCGATTCGATAGATCAGCTTATAAGATGCAAACCACAACGCCATCTAGTGGAATATGTTCACCAAAAATTTTGCGCTTCTTAGAATTTGATCAATGTGTGTGCGTGTGTGCAAACGTTTAAGAAACTGCTTAGAAAAACCGATCTTCTAAGCTCTTTCACCGATTGAAATTTTCTTCCGCCAGCATAAACCCGACTGGCATGGTTCCCAAATGTTTTCGATAGGATATAAGTCCAAAGATAGAGCGCGCCATGAAATGATGGTGATTTGTTTCTCCTGAAGCCAGGTTCGACTAGCCCATGAAACGTGAATGGTCGCATTATCCTGTTTGAAAATTAAGTCACTGTGAAAAAGTCCACAAACATTCTCCAATAAGTTTATGTAGCCTTGAGAACTTAAACGGTCGAAAACTTTGCGGACTGGGGTTCGATTGTGGTAGCTAAAGCCAGCTAATACCATTAACGATCCACTACCAAAGTTTCGCTTTATGGAGTATCGTTCAGGCTGTCGAATGACATGCTAGAAACAATTTAAACCATCAAGGCCATCTAAACGTAACTTTTTTCATCTAAGCAAGCCATTTTTTCCCCAATTTTCCAACCAGGATATGTGGTGCTTTGCAAAATCTAGCCGATCCAATTTGTTGCCACAATAAGCTGAGCACGTCGTTCTGTTATCGGAAGGTATAATTCTGCGCTTATAATAGCGGCTTTCCTCGTGGTGACACATATTGATTATTCGAATATTTTCTATTTTTGTTATAATTTTCATTCAGATTTTTTTATTATTTACAGCAGTAGGCGAGCGTTTCAATTTAAGTGAAACTTTTCGATTGAACCACCTCACATCCTTGTATGCAAGGACTTTAGTGATTTCTTCGCTTGTCAGCGTCTCTCCTCTTCCCATTTCTATATAAATTAAAAAACACCGGCTAAAACCAAACTAAACTTTAAAAAAGTGTGTCAAATGTAAAAACAAAAAACAGCTCAAATCCTTCACTGATCTCTTCCCACGACTAAATAGCCCCAAAAACAGAATGTGCAAAATAAAATATAAGAAGGTCCCATTATTCTAAGTTTTTTTTTTGTCCCATTGAATCTGCAAAAATGCAACTGCCTTTAATGTATTTTCGATGAGTGTATGTGTTTCTTGTAATCAGAGCTCGCAAATAACAGTAAAGAGTGTTTTTTTTACGCTAAAGGTCAGAGCAGGAGCGAAAAACAGTAAATATTCCGCTCTCGCTCTGATCAAGAGCGATTTTATCTTGTTTGAATCGGTCTTCGTATGAGGGGGTTTTTGGGCTTTTTTTTGCGTCGATCTGTTTTCCAAGCATCTGCTCGCGAGCTCAAAATTTTTCGCTCGCGAGTTGAGTCTTAGTAAGTAAGCAAATGACTAAAAAGTCAATGCAAAGGTCTTTTGAGCACTCTTACATTTATTTGCCTTGTTGGAAAACAAATTTTTTTTGTATGGGGAATATTTATTTAATTTATTTAATTAGTACTAAAATTATACTGCCTATTGTTAAGTTTAATACCTAATAATGCATTTAGATTGTATGCGCTTATCGAACTTCATCGTTCATTTAATGTGAAATGTAGGGTTAAAAGTGAACTGAGCGAAGACTACGCAAAATGCTCATTTGTTTTTGCGAATTCTGCTTGTAGTGTAAAGAATGTTCGGAAATGAGGTTTTTCGCAGGGTTTAGGGTATCCTCTAGTCGAGCGGTCTCGACTACAGTTTTCTTATATGTTTTTTATTAATAATTTATTTTGTGTTAATAAAATATTCTTGTCAATACATGCATATCATTTGGCAAATCAGTAGAAAAAGTCAAAGGTCACAATGTTATTATGTGTCGAGTTATTGGCTCAGAAGCTGTAGATTTTCAGTTTTGATTTGCCATGTGCGTCGACACATATTTTTTGGCATGTTTATAGAGTGGGTCTTCAGGACTATAACTGTAAAGTACATTCCAAAAATACGAAAATTACAGGGTATTTTTGGTACGTTACGCACCTTTTGGGGCGTACTAATAATTTTGTGGAATCAAGAGGAGGCCACCAGTAACGTAGCATCCAAATTTGAAGCTTCTGGCACTAAAACTGTGGGAGATATAAGCTCATATTAGTTGCCACGCCCCTGTGGGGTGATCTTAATAGGATCATAACAGTAACCCATGTGCCAAATTCGGGTGTTTTAGCTTTAAAACTGTAGAAGATACAGTTTGACCCGATTTGACACGCCCTCAATGGGCGTAGATATATCCGCCATAGCTTAAAAATTAAAAATCTTGGAATGTCGACGTAAGTGTTCATTCCAAATCTCAATCTCAATCTCAATCTAGCCCTTCTAGATGTGTTTCTGAGATGCAGGAAAATGTATTTTACGATTTGCCACGACCCTAGTGAGCGTATCGGGAAAATCTTGACAGGTTATCGAGGACGAGGTATACACGGTATATATTTCTAATTTCAAGTCTCTAGGTGGAAATATTTTGCGTTCATACGGACAGCCAAACGGACATTTCACTACATCAATATACTATTTCACTTCGTGAACAAGTATAAAAACAACCAAAAACAGAAAACGAGTTTTTGAGCAAACAAGTTTGAGTCTTGATAAAGTATACTACCTCAATACGAAGCAGGCCGTTCAAAAATTAGTCCACTATACCCAGACAACACTGAATATTGATTGGTTCAGTTGGTCCCATTGTGGTCCCATAATGTCGGTCAAAGAGTTTAAAGACCGCTTTTACCTAAATTAATTATATTTTGCTAGCACAATCTACTTTAGAAGATTTTTTATCTATGTGCATTGTTTCAGGATTATATTGAATCGGCACATAATTAGTTTAAACAAAAGTAATCGCAAAGTAATCTGATTTATCGCAATGTGACCTACTTTAATTCTTTGCAAAGTGCTTTTCACTTTGTATGCGTTTTTAATTTTAATGGACTCAGCTTGTCATCCTGATCTAGAATTCTGTGTGTGGTCAGTCACATCTTTTGCTGCCTGTTTCAAACATTTTAACGGTATCATTATACTATGATTTAAATGGGTTCAGCGTATAAATATTATATTAAGTTTTATTACTAGTTTGGTCGAAAAAGATGTATGTTTCTAAAAGTATGAAGTTGAAAGACATTTGATAACTGATTATGAGCGAGTATTATTTCCATTTTCAAATCAATCCATTCCAAAATCCATTTCAAAATCAATCAAATGATAGCGCTTACCTTATTCCCGCCTAAAGCTTTATCACACTGAAATAAACAGGTTATATATATGAAGATGGTAATCAGCGTTCCTTGAAAGTAAATACATACGATATTATTTTCTTTTTTGTTGATAGTGCAGGGATTTGAAGCCTACCCAAAAAGTAAAAGAGAGGTTAAGAACAATAAATCGCATACAAATATTCAATCGTGGAATTAAAACTTACGTCAGTATAACTTTCGTTTAGATCTGTATCCTTCTTATGCAGAATACTAGCCCCTAAAACCTTAGCTGTACCGATCGAATAGTCTTCAATTTCTAATTTTAAGCCTCCTGCAACGGCTTCTGCAGGAGTAGACACATCAGCTTCGCTGCTTTCCAAACTGTTTAGCTTCTGTTGAAAAGTAACATTTGAAGAAAATGAACTAAGCTAATGTTAGGCGGATTACTTACGTTAATTTTCGAGCATGACGACGATGATAACATAACGTTTAGACGACTGCTAACAGCGGCAGCATCAGTTGATTTTATGCCCTTAATGCTAATATATTCTGCTACCTCATTTTTTGGTTGGCTAGAATTGTTAATGGTGTTTTGTGAAGTACCCCAGAACTATTTTCATTTACATTCCCAGTCACATCCATGTGCGTCACGACTGCGCCGATAGATAAATTTTCTGTGTCGTCCTCCAGAATGCAGGAAACAGTGACATTATTAACAGTTCCTGGGATAGGCGTATTGCTTATGTTGATGACGGATGATACGGAATTATTGGATTGGATTACATGGTTCAAATTTTGACTACTACTAATCTGATTTGCCTTGCTGTTAATCCCAATCATAATATTATTGGCATTACCGCTCAGTTTTTCCTGTTGCTGTCCATATGGATCTCCTATCCATTTTCAGCTTCGAATCGGGAATACTTGCCACTGGCACGGTGTATACCGTATTACTATTATTTGCAGAACTATTGTTAGTTCTAATGCTGTTAGTCGTAGCCACACCTGTACCTCCACTACCAACATTCACACTGCGATGTTGGTGGTGATTGGTTTCTTTTAAATTATGGTTGCTTGCAATTGACAAATTGGAAAGATTTGTAGTACGCAATGGGTGAGGTTGGCCCGTATCGATAATTTTTGGCATTTTCATTTCCTCTATGCTATATGTGCACGTCAGTTCTTCTAATGCCGAAAGCCGTTTTCCTTGCGCTTTTGTCCCAGTTTGATAGCAAACTTTTTACAAATAATAAAATTATATATATATAAATTTAATACACAACTTCCGCAAAAAAAAATGTAATTTTATTTTTTGCCTTACCTCTAGATCTTCGTACGTCTTGAACTCTAATATAGCAAATCCGTCAATAATCTCCTCCTCTAGCACAGGTGACCTAGGTAATTTCCGACGAACTGGAGGTGGAGGTCTTGGCGGAGGCTTATCGCGAGGAAGAAGTAATGTTGATGACGATGATGTTGAAGAAGATCTTCATCTAGTGATTCACCTTCGCTATCACTAGGCGTTGCCATTAGACCGGAATTGCATTCGGGAGAGTGTGGCGGATTTAATAGCAGTGATGCAATACTGTCCGTTGGTGGCAGCAAATTGTTACTACCATTGCTACTGCTAGTAAAGTTTCCATTGGAATTATTGCTATCTTCTCCCATACTTCCAGCACTATTGAGATGATACAACATGCTATTACCAGGACCCAAGGCGCTACTGTTACCTATTAATATGGTAGGTGCAGTTACAGAACCAATTATATTACTATTGCTAGTGCCAGTAGCAGCGCCTATACTAAGGCTGACACCCACACCTACAGATCCTCCAATCAAAGTACCACTTAATGCACTTAAAGTGCATCGACTATCACGCTCTGCCTGCAGGCGCTGGGCTCGTTCACGCCGACGTTTCTGTTGGCGTTGTTGTTTTGTGATTAGACTTAGTTGAGGACAACTACTGGAGGTGTTGCTGTTATTAGCGTGGCCATTTGTAGTTGTTAATATAGCATTTTGAACAGGTGTACACGTTAATGTTGAAGCTGATGACATGGGTGATGTGGTCGAGTGCTCTATTGTAGACGTAACAGCTGTTGTGGCTGCCGCTGCTACAATTGATAATTCCGTGTCTGAGTCAAAATCACTTGCACATGGTGCAGGTGTTATTAGTGCTGGCCCTGTTTGGTCTGAAGAGCTACGGGGTTGTGGTGATTCAGTTGGCCTTATTCCTGCACTTGAAAAAGAAGGTGGAGCTGGCAACAAACAACTTAATAAAGCAATATCCGGGGCTGATCCTGCGACATTTAAATTCGATTTTGGCGGCGGTAGGTTTAAGCCTACAGCCGTCGTGTTTGATATCGCTAGCGGTGCAAGTGCTGAAGTATCTGGTATGTCACTTAATTCAGGAACAATAGTGTGTGGGCTCGCTTCATTTGGCTTTTTTATTGACACTCACGCCTGCTGAGGTTACCGGAAGAACGTCTTGAGCTGTGTCAACATTGCCGTGTTGTATTGATATATCAAGTGACCCCTGTAGCAAGCTGCCGTCATCAAGCGAACTTATTACCGGCTTAGCAGATTGAGTTGTATTAATTCCATCCATGTCAAAAACTTAATTTTCTCCGTTAGATCCTTTATTGTGGGTTGGTCACTCTTATTACATGAATAATTTTTTGATTAGGCTATTACTGCTGCGGTTGCATTTAAAGCTGTAATCGTTGAAATTTAAATCCATGAGAGTGTCCAATGGTGTCATCATAGCATGGAAACAATTTGCGCTCTCTGTTGTATGGTGGAGTTTATGAAGAATTTAAAGTCAACATACATGCATATGATTAATATAATTCGCATTACGATGTAAATATCAGTCAAACATATTTTTAAAAAAATTTTTGGAGATACACAATGAATTTATCTAATTTTGAACATTCTGTTAACAATAGTAGTAGGTGACCGGTTTTTTTTTTTCAATTTTATATATATTATTTTGTTTTTATTTGTATATACTTACACATTCCATAAAAAAAAAACAAACATAACACTAACCCATACATATATAATACATATATACATGACTAAAAAAATATGTAATATGTATTTATATATATATATATATATATATATATATATATATATATATATATATATATATATATATATATATATATATATATATATATATATATATATATATATTATATTTATAGTTCATTTAACGTATGTATATTGCACGAAAAGACACTTCAAATTATCAATATTTCCCTTTCCTTTACACCCCTTATTTCACATTGTCAGATATATTTGCAGCACCTCAACATATTTCATATTTATACATTTATATATACATTGTTTGAAACAAAATCAGTTCTGATACTGTTTAATATACATATGTATTTAAATTTTAGTATTAATATACACACATATCCATAACACAAATTTTCACTGTCGTTTTCATTAAACGCGTTTTCTGATTATAATTAGTTGCGTGATTCACATATTTGTATCTTCAAAATGTTTAAATATTTTGGAATTTTCAAAAAATTTGATTCTTTATGCTGAGTCGGCTACAATAGTGCTCGCCGCTACTTGCCTCGTATGCATGTATGTACATATATGAAAGATGTATACAATGAATCTAGTAACAATAGCCATCTCGCTTGCACTTGTCTTAAAAATGCACTTAATATTGCGTGTTTCCTACTCTTTTTGTACGCAGCAACAGCTACAGCGCCGAACACATCGGTAAATGTTCCATATTATTTTCTAAATGTTAGAATCATTTTAGTAAATCTCTCGTTAGTGCATTAGCGATAGTTTATATATTCATTGCAATTAACTACTTTTAAATTTATTCACTCTCATGTATCTGTGGATTAAAACCATTTAATAATTCTACAACTTTCGGACCAAAAAATCGAACAAGAAAACAGCGAAGCAATATAATCGATTTTAGTATTAGATTTAATCGATTAGACTATATTGCAATCGAAAATAGCAATAGAGCAACATAACAACACCTTAGAGCATACGAATAGGAAATTATTATATATGGAAGAAAAGTTAACTAGATAAGTATTTTAATCGAAATATTAATAATATTACAGCTGTTTTCTTTGCAATTCTATTTCTATTCAAGAGTAGTCTTTTTGTGTATCAACGCCTTTTCATCATTCAACAAATAATAATCAAAATGTTTAAATTTTTCGTGGGCATGGTAAATTGTTTCTTGATTTGGGTATATTTTTCTCTGAGAAGAGAACCAATGGGTCACTTGCTGATCAAATTTAAATTTTTATGCACTGCTGCTTGTGTCTGCGTTCATATGTTCGAGAGAAAACAGAGCGGAGAATAAGCATATTTCGAATATTTAGATGAAACGCAAGAAGTGAATAGGTTTGCGATCCCATATTTTCCTTGCTCATGGCTCAAAGCAATATACAGAAAGTTGAGTTGTACCAAGTAAATAAAGACATTTTAAGCGTTGAAGCAGTTTTTAGACGTGCCATTTATGGTTAGTGGTAATACTTTTGTAATTGTCAAAATCCGACTTCATATACCTGCAAGATTAAATGACAACTGGATTAAAGTAACTACCCTAGGAACTACAATAGGAATCTCATAAAGATAGTTTGCCACAAGGACAAGGCAGCTAGAAGTGCAGTCTCCTAAAAGCGCGAATACCTGTGAATAGATACAGAAAAATGCATTGTCTGATTTGCCACGCCTCTAGTGGGCGTATCGGGAAAATTTTGGCACTTTATCTGACGAGGTATACTTGAGTCTATATTTCAAACGTCAAGTCGCTAGCTTCAATAGCGTGGAAATGATTTGCGTTCATATGGACAGACGGACGGATAGACGATCGTAGACCGTCGGTCACTAAACCACAGAAGAATCAAGTAAGAGTGCTCTAGTCGAGATTGCTGGACTAGGAGATCCCCTCATCCCTGCGAAGAACCGCTATTCCTAAGAATTACAAAATTTCTCCGTTATGTTTATATGTATGTAGCGAGCAACACATACACACACATACACACACACAGACTCACACACAAGAACACAGTCTGCTAACTGTGAATTTCGACTCAGCAAGTCAGCAGCTTCGCTCAGTCTGCAATGCGCCTATAATATGAGATATTAAATGTTTAACAACTTTTTTTCTAGACAAACGATTTTGATCAAACTTGTTGGGCGTGATCATGTCATTCATGTGTGTGTACTAGTACTTGAAAAACGTGATTCAGCTATTTGAGGCGAAGGGGGCGTGGCACCAAAAATTTAACAAAAACCTAAATTGCAGAAGGCCCAAATAACATTGAATTCAAAATTTGAAGACTCTAGCTTTAAAGATAAATTGGATAGAATCTAATAACTAAATGAAGATATCGGTTTTAAATCGATAACATTAAAACTATGACAGCTATTGATTATTTGAAACAAAGTCGACTTTTTCGTGCTATACACGAACCTCTAAAAAAAAAATTTGAAGTCTGAGATCGACGCGTTGAAACATACGGACAGACGGACGAACAGACAGACGGACAGGGCTAAATCGACTCGGCTTCTCTCCCAGATCAAGAATATATATACTTTATGGGGTCTGCCCTTCTGTCTGTTACATACAAATTCACAAAAACATTATACTCTTTTTTCCCATTTTCAATGGGTTCAGAATATAAAAACACTGAAGTAAAATTCACAATATTTTTCGAAGACATTTACGGCGTCATGTTCACAGATCTCACTTACAATCCGATTATATATGTATATATGTATTAATCATAACATTATATATATGTTGGTGCTTGACTATATATAAGTTAGCTGTGAGCGCCTAGCTACCCAAAAACGACCCCAGAACGTTCCCACGAAAACTGCTGACCCAATATTATCAAAGGTCAGCGAAGTTGCCTGGTCTGGGTATCAGGTTCAACAGTGTCAACGACCCACTGCGCGAGGCGCAAGTACTGCAGTTCTGCAGCGCGGCGCGGTTGGTGATGCAATAACCAAAACCGACAGCGGCAGCGGCACTGACGACAATTTTACTTTAAATAGCCTAAGACTATCCCGTGTATCTTCAGACTAAGTATGTATTCAAATCGCGACGGATCGCCCGAAATAAACATTCATTTTCTCATTTAGTTCCCCCGACTTTTCATTTGTGTCCGGGCAACTATCTTAGTAATTGGCGCCCAACCACGGTAACTCACGGTTAAAAAAAAGTCCCCTCGCGTCGCGGGTGTCATTAAAGTGCGAATCTACAAAAACGTAAAATAATCAACAAATACTGACAACTGAAGCAACTAAAACAACTCCAAAACTACGACGTTATTCGGAACAGCATCGCAGCGGCAACACCAGCACATATAGATAAGGAAAGATCATGTAAGTGAGTCATTTAGTTGAAAGTCTTAAAGATCAGATATATTTTTTTGTAATTGTAATTGCACGTGAAAATTATTGAGATTCTGTGCTAAAGCTTGCGTTTTCGGTGGTTAAAAAGACTTATGAATTGTAGGAAGCGACTAGACAGTGACAGTAGCACCGACAGTGTTTTAGCGTCTTTACTTCAAGGTCATTGTATGGTGGTGGGAAACAAATCCAGCTATAGGGAAAATATGGACGCAGATCAGTTTCATGCGTACATTAATGCAGCTTTGGCAGCCCCAGCTGAAGAATCGAGTAAGAGAGAACAGCAACTCAGAGCAAAACTAGGGCAAAGGTTGAAGAGTTGTCAGGACAACTAAGAGCAACGCAGCTATCAGTCCCAGTAGTAAAAGTCTACAAAGACGCAGAAATTATCCCTGGTGTTAGTTGTGAAGAGCCTATGGATGCAGTAAAAAGCCTGCCCGTATTTTTTTGGGGACAAGCGGCCCACGCCTCATACAAGATTTTCGAGAAATATGTAGGCAGCTCACGCCATTATCAGGCTATAATTATTATTCGAAACAAAGTAAGAGGAACCGCAAATGAGGTCTTAGCCTCGTTTAACACAGCCCTTAACTTTGAAGCAATCATCGCTCACCTCGATTTCACGTACGGCGATAAGAGACCCATCCATGTTATAGAACAGGAAATGGGTACCCTCAGGCAGGGATATATGACTATATTGCAATACTACGATGAGGTAGAGAAGAAGCTCACCTTATTAACCAACAAAGTAAACATGACCTACGACAAGAAGTTAGCAAAGGGCATGTGTGAAAAATGTAGAGGAGACGCTTTACGCGTATTTATATCCAGTTTAAAGAGAACTTGACCGACGTTCTATTCGCGGCTCACCCCTCGGATTTGCCCTCTGCCTTGGCATTGGCCCAGGAGGTGGAAGCCAATCATGAACGATACGCATTTGCGACGAGCTATGCTAAAGGTCAAGAAAGAAAGCAGAAATGAGTCAAAAAATAAGCGTTTAAAAGACAGAAGGGTCAACAGCAACTGAGGCAGCTAACCCCAGGTCAAGTAATTCGTCAGGACCCGAACCAATGGACGTCGACCCATCAATGTCCAAGTCTAGGCAACCCACCACTTTTCCGAAGGCTCAAGACTCTGGTAAGTTCAATTCGAACCAGGGTCAAGCCACGAAACGCTCAAACACGTCTGAGCGCATGTCCGATCAGAGGCGTCAGAGTGTAAACCATGTGTCGGCTGAATCAGACCAAGAGCCGGCTTACAGAGGACAAGCAGAGGAAAACGTGGCTGAGATCGAAGATGGGTCGTTCCTACGGCGGAGAATAGCGGGGTAAGCAAGTTACTAATCGACACAGGTGTATCCAAAATTACACCAAGCCTTTTAAGCAGCTCAAAGGTGTAGCCCCGGTCGAGTCCCAATTCGTCATTCAGTCCAGTCATGGGTCGAGCATAACAAAAAGTGCTTGGTGCCGATGTATTTTGGACAACTTGTCCACATTTGACGGCAATGTTGGCCTCGATTTATTAAAACAAGTCGATGCTGCCATCAGCCTAATAGAATGAAAATTGACGGGCGGTGGTGTCAATGAAAAACAAGTAAGAACGTTGCAGTCGGACGCAACCGACAGCGAAATACTATTTCACGTCCCAGCAGCCCATAGGGCATCTATCACATTATATTTTTAAAAATTTAACCTTAAATCCCCACTTTCGCCGCTCAAATTAGCTGCAGATTAAAACTTTTCATTGGAGGTGACCAGACAGTTTCAATTAGGATCGAAGCTTAGAACCCTTACCTTAGCCAAAACACGCATCTAAATCGAGAGATGGCATATCTCAAAATGTATAATAATGTTTTTGTTGAAATGTGAATGTATGTAACAGGCAGAAGGAGGCGTGGCAGACCCCATAAAGTATATATATTCTTGATCAGGGAGAGAAGCCGAGTCGATTTAGCCCTGTCCGTCTGTCTGTCTGTCCGTCTGTCCGTATGTATGAACGCGTCGATCTCAGAACTTACAAAGCTAGAGACTTGAAATTTTTATGTATAGCACGAAAACATCGAGTTTGTTAAAAAAATCGATAACTGTCTTAATTTTAATGTTATCGATTAAAAACGAAATCGATGCTCAGTTATATAATTTATATAATTCATTTTTATAGCTAGAGTGTCCATTTTGCATTTAGTGTTATGTGAGCCATATACAATTTCGGTTTTTGTTAAATTTTGGATGCCACGCCCCTTCGCCTCTAATTTGTAAGTCCCTTATACTAGAGACTTGTGCTTTGGCACATACATACATATGGATGACATGATCACGCCCAATAAGTTTGATCAGAATCGTTTGTCTAGAAAAAGTTATTAAACATTTAATTTACCATACTATTGCCTTGCAAATAGCAGCCAAACAACAGCTGACTCACCGACTTGCGCTTGTGTGTGCGTGCGCCTGTGCGTGTGTGTGTATGTTTTGCTTGTAATGAACGTAAATACGCATGTGTATATAAAAGAAACGAAGAATGCTTGGAATAGCGGTTCTTCGCAGGGTTCAGGTGTACCCTAGTCGAGCGGTCTCGACTAGAGTTTTCTTACTTGTTCGTTATATTTTCTTTATTTAGTTATTTTGTATTAATAAAAAAAATTTTCAAACATATATATATAATTTGACAAATAAAAGACAAGGTCAAAGGTCACAAAGTAAATATGTGGCGCGCTATTGGCTCAGAAGCTGCAGATGTTTCAGTTTTGATTTGCCGCGCCCCAGTGGCCGTAGACAAATAATTGGCAGTGCATAGAGTGGGTGTTCAGGAATATAGCTGTAAAGTTTGGATGCTTACATTCGAAAAATGCGAAAATTACAAGGTATTTTTCTGTATGTCACGCCCCTTTTGGGGAGTAACAATAATTTTGGGGAATCGATACAGGAGGTCCCCAGTAACTTAACATTCAATTTTGAATGTTGAGAGATATAAGCTGATATTAGTTGCCACACCTCCTGAGGGCGTAGATATATCCGCCATAGCTTTTCGATTGTGGGATGTTAACGAGTATATATACCAAGTCTCAAGTCTCTAGCATCAATAGTGTTCAAAAAATAACGAAACTAGTAAAATCTCTAGCTTCAATAGCGTGGAAATGGTTTGCGTTCATACGGACAGACTGACAGACGGACGGAGAGCATGACGGACATTGCACAAAACCAATAGACTATATCACTACGTGAAATTGCATAAATACACTACCGTAACTGCAACGATGTGAATCACTCCAAGATTCTTGACATCGAGGATCCACCGTCAATAAAGCCACAGTTTTTACAAACAGTCAAAGACTGTGCAAAGGCATTGCGGTCCCTAACGAGTCGCTGCCTTTTAACACAGCAGTGGTCGCCACTATCAGAACGATGGACGACCAGGTTGTTCATTCTAAATTATACCCATACCCACGAGTGTGGATGATTTTTCCACAGAGGTAAACGACCTCCTTAAAAACGGCATTATTCGGAAATCACGTTCCCCTATAACAATCTAGTTTGGGTGGTGGACAAAAGGGTATTGACAGTTGCCGCAATAGAAAAAAACGTTTGGTAATTGATTTCGGGAAACTGAATCAGAAAACGATTGCCGACACAACGCTCGATCTCAAGCCCGGTTACCACCAGATAACTCTTGCGGAACAAGACTGGGAAAAGACAGCGTTTTCAGTGAGCGGCGGTAAATATGAGTTCTGTCGACTTTTGGGATTGAAAAATGGGGGCAGCATTTTTAAAAGGTCCTTTGACGATTTTTTGCGGAACCGATCTCAAGTCATGCGTCTTGTCGATGACCATCATACCCCGAAAATGAAGTAGACCACGTCAAGCACGTCGAATGGGCCCTCAAGAGTTTGCGAGACGCAAATATGAGAGTAGCCCAAAGAGAAGTCTCAGTTTTTCAAAAGCAGTGTAGAATATTTGGGGTTTCATAGTGACAAGTAATGGCGACAAAACGGACCCTAAAAAGGTGAAAGCCATCCAGCAGTACGAAGACCCAAAGTCACTTTTCGCAATCGGTCATTCTTGGGATTAGCCAGATACTACCACTGTTTCATAAAGACTTCGTTTCCATAGCAAAGCCCTTTCAGACATATTAAAGGGTGAGAATGGTACAGTTAGCAAATATAGGAAAAAAACAAGTAAGAACGTTGCTGTCGGACGCAACCGACAGCGAAATACTATTTCACGACCCAGCAGCACACAGGGGCAACTATCACATTATTTTTTTTAAAATTTTAAACCCTTTAAATCCCCACTTTCGCCGCTCAAATTAGCTGCAGACTAAAACTTTTCATTGGAGGTCCGACAGTTTCAATTAGGATCGAACCCTTCCCTTTAGCAAACACACGCACCTAAATCGAGAGAGATGGCATCTCCAAAATGAGAAGGTGGCAACTCTGAAATGTGATTTAAGTAGCGAGCGTAGAGGTGTGGGCTCCCCCCGGTGCGGTCATGTTGATATTTTTGTTATATTTTCCTTATTTAGTTATTTTGTATTAATAAAAATTTTTTCAAACATATATATATAATTTAACAAATCAAAAGACAAGGTCAAAGGTCACAAAGTCATTATTTGGCGCGTTATTGGCTGAAGCTGCACATTTTTCAGTTTTGATTTGCCACGCCCCCAGTGGCCGTAGACAAATAATTTTGGCATGTGCATAAGTGGGCGTTCAGGAATATAACTGTAAAGTTTGGATGCTTACATTCAAAAAATGGGAAAATTACGGGGTTTTTTTCGGTCATCCCCTTTTTGGGTCGTAACAATTTTTGGGGCATCGATGGAGGGGGCCCCCGAACTTAACATTAAATTTTTGAAGCTTTAGAAAAAACTGGGAGATATGCTGAATTAGTTGCCACGCCCCTGAAGGCGTGATATATCCGCCATAGCTTTTCGATTGTGGGATGTTAACCCGATATAAAACCAATCTCAAGTCTATAGCATCAATAGTGCTCAAAATATAACGAAACTAGTAAAATCACTATATTTAGTCGATTTGCCACGCCCCTAGTAGGCGTGGGAAAATTTTTTTGGGCGATCCTTATAGAATCGTAACAGTAACCCACGTCCCAAAATTTTGGGGCGTTCTAGCTTTAAAACTGTAGAAGATACAGTTTGACCCGATTTGCCACGCCCCAATGGGCGTAGATATATCCGCCATAGCTTTTTGATTTTGGGATGTCGACATGAGTGTTCAGTTAAAATCTCAACTCTCTAGCTCTTCTAGAAGTAGTGTTTCTGAGATACAGGAAAATGCATTTTCCGATTTGCCACGCCCCTAGTGGGCGTATCGGGAAAATCTTGAAAATCAGACGAGGGTATACACGAGTATATATTTCAAATTTCAAGTCTCTAGCTTCAATAGCGTGGAAATGGTTTGCGTTCATAGGACAGACGGACAGACGGACGGACGGACAGACGGACGGACAGCATGACGGACATTGCACAAACCAATATACTATATCACTACGTGAAATAGTATACAAATTGTTGTAGAAATTAACGAGAAACAACGTAACGCTTTTGAGAAATTGCGAAATATCCTCTCCTCGGAAGTCGTAATACTTATGTACCCCGACTATAAAAGCCATTTGATCTGACCACTGACGCGTCAGATTACGGTATCGGTGCGCTACTTTCGCAAAACGGCAGGCCCATAACAATGATTTCCCGAACGCTGAAAGATAGAGAAGCCATACGCTACTAACGAGCGTGAATTACTGGCTATTGTCTGGGCACTTGCTAAGCTTCGTCATTACCTTTATGTGGTAAAAGACATTAACATCTACACGGACCATCAACCACTAACGTTTGCTGGGTCCGAGGGGAACCCTAACGCCAAGATCAAGCGTTGGAAAGCACGCATTGATGAGTTAGGGGCTAACCTATTCTACAAACCAGATAAGGAGAATCACCTAGCTGATGCCTTATCGAGACAAAGAGTAAATGCGCTTGAAAAAAAAGGAGCCCGAGTCTGATGTCGCTACAGTGCATAGCGAGACCTCCCTGACCTACACTATTGAAACGACTACGAAACCGATCAATTGTTTTTTGGAACCAGATCATCCTTGAAGAGGCCAAATCGCCTTTAAAAGGGAATTTCATCCTCTTCGAGAGAAAACTCGCCACGTGATTCACTTTGTAAATAATAAATCCCTTATCAACATCGTGAAATCAGTCGTGTGGTAAACGCTATACTTTGTAATTTTCCGACCAGTTACAAGATGAACTTGTTAGGTCCTTCCTACCACTAAATTCTGGCACTGTAAGAACATGGTCACTGATATCTTAACAGTGATGAGAGAAAGGAGATTATCACTATTGAGCATAATCGCCCACAGGGCCGCTCAAAAGAACTGAAATAGGTAATGACAGACTATTACTTCCCAAAAGATGACGAGACTCGCGAACGAAGTGATCCTTAACTGCAAGGTTTGCTCGAAACCGAAGTATGACAGACATCTAAAAAGCATGAACTTGGACCCAAAAGCCAATTCCTTCACACACTGGAGACATGCTCCATGTCGACATCTTCTCGACAGACCGGAAATACTTTCTAACTTGCCTTGACAAGTATTCAAAGTTCGCAACTGTTCAGCACATAGCATCCTGGACAATCGAGGATGTTATTCCCCCACTGCTCACGGTAATGAATTTTTTCCTCCACGCCAAAATGGTATATTGCGACAATGAGCCTTCGCTTAAGTCTGATACTATAACTTCATTGACAAACAACTTTGGGGTGAACATGGCAAATGCACCTCCGTTACACAGCACATCGAACGGTCAAGTAGAGCGCTTCCACAGCACTCTCCTAGAAATTGCGCGTTGTCTCAAGCTCGAAAGAGGCATCAGCAACACGGTTGAACTGTTTCTGTTGGCTACGAGTGAATATAACAGATCTATTCACTCAGTTACTGATAAAAGGCCGGTTGATATCGTACATAGCAGAAGGCCGGAAGATCACCAGGATGTTAGGGGTAGAAAGAGAAAGCGCAGGTAGCACAAAATGCCAGGATTAACCAAAACAGACAGAACAGAGTCTTTGAAGTCGGAGAAAAAGTACTGGTAAAAACAAACCGACGACTGGGGAACAAACTCACTCCGTTGTGTAACGAGGAGAAGGTTGAAGCGGACTTGGGGACAACGGTCCTTATTAGAGGGAGGGTGGTCCACAAGGACAACCTTCGTTGAGTTATAGCTTATAGGTTTCAGGTTTTTCATTATACATTATAAGAAATGGGTTTCGTTGTAGGTTTAACGGGACGTTAACGATACTACTGACGACAGTGATAGCACATTTGACCGATTACTCACACTCAGACTACATACCTATCACGGACGGCGACGTACTGATTTGGGACGATTACGATTACTTAAGACATACGACTAATCTTTCGGAATTCACTGAATGACTAACGGAAATATTTCCACAATCCCAATCCCATAATTTGCACCACCGAAATACAAGAAGTTTAGACTTTTAGGCACGGCTCTTAAGGTCGTTGCAGGCACACCCGACGCAATGTCTTGGAAAATATTAGAATGACACAGCTGGTCGACTCAAACAACAAGTAGATAGAAATCAACTCTAGAACACAGAACACAACTATCACTCTTGCTAAATCTAATATTATCAATTCAAATATACTTGACCATGCTGATCTTAAGTCTATTCTTATGAACGAACTCACAGGGACTACGATTACTGACTTGTTAAATGTATCTAGCATTAAGATCCTACAATCCTCTAACGTAATTAAGATAATTATTAAGTACCCCGGATATGTAAACTTTGTCGAAGAGTAACAATATTTTCGGTTGCGCATAACAATACGATACTGCAGATATCGGACCATTTGTAGCGGAGTGCGGAAAGGAAGTTTTAGCAGTCACAAATTGCGTGCCAACAAATATGACTACTGTCCTGTCAAAAGGGCTTGGTAATATATACCATATAAAAAAGCAACTTGCGGTCTCCAACAAGCAGCTTGCCGACAACGAAGTCTTTTGAGTACTGATTTTAATGCAACTTCAAACTTAAGCTAGTGGGCAGAGAGCTAGCACAGAGACCCGAACATCTACCGAGAGCACTCCATCCCGCTCTCGTCGCTCTCGTGCTGCTCTTTACAGTGCCCTAATTAATTTGATGCACCTTACAGCCTAAAACCTGACATTATGCCCAGTCAAATGACTGAACAACTACGTTCTGCGAACAAGCACCGAGCGAAACCTGCCCTCAAGGTCTACATTCCGACGGTGTGGCACATTTTGAAACACAACCTAGCCACCTTGATCCCATAACCGTGGTCATAATCAATGATCGGTCAGCCACTGTGATATTTGATGATAGCCTCGAAGTCGTCTCAGTGGGAACTCAGCTGGTGACGTTTGAAACCTATGCGCTGATAAATGGAATATGTGAATGGAATATGTGGAATATGTGAACCGCAACAACGCCCAAGAGCGATTCCCCGGAGTTGCAGCTTCTCCTCTGTTGAACATTACAGGCCACAATCCTACACTAAGTCTCCCGTTCCTCCATCGTGTAAGTAAACAAAACCTTAATTACATCAAGCAAATGAAAGACGGTGTTACATCTGAGACTAAGTTTATCTCGGAATTCGGCATCGGCATCGTGGCTTGTTTCCTGTTTTGGGGATGCTTTGTTCTTCACAAGTATATCAGGAACAAGCAAGCTTCACGGCGTATAGAGGAACCGTCGACGACTTACAAGACGACCGAGGACGGTCAGTCTTCGAAGGGATGAGTAGTTAACTGTGAGCGCCTAGCTACCCGAGAACGACCCCAGAACGTTCCCACGAAAACTGCTGACCTCATATTATCAATGGTCAGCGAAAGTGCGCTGGGTCTGGGTATCAGGTTCAACAGTGTCAACGACCCACAGCTCGAGTCAGCGGTTCGCAACTACGTTGCGCGACTTCTGCAGAATAACATGACACTCAGCGCGAGGCTCAAGCACTGCAGTTCTGCAGCGCTGCACGGTTGGTGATGCAATAACCAAAACCGACAGCGGCAGCGGCACTGACGACAATTTTACTTTAAATAGCCTAAGACTATCCCGTGTATCTTCAGACTAAGTTTGTATTCAAATCGCGGCGGATCGCCCGTAATAAACATTTATTGTCTCATTTAGTTCCCCGACTTTTCATTTGTGTCCGGGCAACTATCTTAGTAATTTATATGCTTCTCTCTCTCTCTCTCTCTCTCTCTATCACTGTTTACGTATGATATTGTTCTACTTTAAGTGTATTATTTGTTATTTAAAGTCGATAGGAAAAATGCAGTTTCTTCGGGAAGAGTTGTGCTTATCTTGGCAGAGAAGGGATCTGTACAAATCCAGCGAAGGTCGAGACACCCATCAACTTCAAGGAATTGTGGCAGTGCTTACGGAGGGCGTCGTAGTACAGACGATTTGTACCTAATTTTGCATCATTAGTCCAGCCGATGACGTCTTTCCTTAAAAAAGGTAGCAAGTTTAGTTAGGACGAGGAAAAAGAGGAGACGTTAGAAATGTTATGGAATGTGTTGAGAGCATACCATTTTAAAAAGTAAAATGTTGTGGCCGATGCCATTTCAAGGCAATCTCTAAGGTCTGTCAGGAGATCGCTTGCAAGTGGATCGCGACTATTAGAGAAAGGATCGTTAGTGTTGTATAACGAGATTGTCAAGTGAGTGTCGTTAGTACCTCTAAAGAAAACAATCGCTTACTTTCTAAAACGCATCCTGGGAAACTTCGGAATCTAAGGAAAAGCGGAGTTTTCGCTCATTAAAAAATCGTAAACATCGCTAACCTATGCCCCCATATTCGCCTTAAAGAATTGAAAGGACAAATCACACTGTGAAGACGATATTCATCGAGGATCACCAAGGTTCGTATGATTAGCTGCTGTCCTAAACTGCGTTAGAACTTAATTCCAGTGTAGAAAATTTTAGCAGATTCAGTGTTATTATTTTGGTGCTGGAACGAGAACCACGCCAACCCGAGAGCTACAACGAATGTGACTCGGGATCGGCAACTACTGAGTTCAATGCATAGAATAGGCATAACAGATTGCGGTAGATCCCTTAGATCGCTGAAAATAGTCTACAGAAGGCTTCAATCGAAGACCAAGGTATTATTATCAGAAAGTGTTTTTATAGTTGAGGCCTGCTACCGGATTGCTGGTCCTGTTGAGTCAGCACCAGCTCAAGTTAATTTCCTCCAATATTGTATGACTTGCAAAGCAAGGGAACGTAAAAAGCGGGTAAATAACATCCAGGAGAGTGACAAGGATGATGCGGAACGTGAAGAAGACAGTGTGAAGAAAGCGGATACAGGGATCAAGTGCGAAAGGCGGAGAGACTGACAGAGGGCTTCAGCCTTGAGCGGAGTCAACCAGTGGACCCAATCGCATCCTCAGACCTGGCAGGTCAGGAAGTAGGTCAGGAAAGTCGACGCCCCAACTTTACCACTAAGTCTGAGCCCACTGGCTGCAATAAAGGGGTTTTGCCCGACACTTTGGCGACATTTTGCCGTAACGAGTCTAGAGGTGGGCCCGGTCAGGTACTTTCCGCCTCTCGTGGATAATAATGAACGGATGCTGTCCAAGCAATGCAACGGATCATCGCAGAAGCACGAAGAGAAGGCGAGCCCGCGATGGACAGGCCGATGAGCCCAGAGCAATGAGGCGAATAACAAACAAGTGGGTCGCCGGAGCAAAGGAATCGTCGCTCAAATCGTCACGCAAACACATAAAAAGAAGTTTAGGATCAGTAAGCTTTTTAGACGTTAAATAATTCCAAGAATATTTTGTCTTCATTTATGATAGTTAAGAGATGAATATTGAAACGGGCATTTGCGTCGAAGAGTACATCATTGATTGAAGAAATGCGTTGCAAGGAATCATTATTAATCATGTAGCATGTCACATATAATGAACACTATCATTTTGTCACGATGCTTAATCAAAAATATCAAAAGTGGAACACATGCCTTTAGGGGAGCGCCAACTTGAATCGTCATCATGATTGGCCTGATTGGCCGATTAAATTTGGCACGCAACTCTCTCTCTCTCTTTCTTTCTCTCTCTTTCACTCTCTCTCTCGCTCTCTCTTTCTATAAACAATTATGTTTGATAAATATTTATGAGTCAGTGACTTATGTTAAGACAATATTGTTAAAGTCAACGATTTTAATAAAGACATAGAATAACGATTAAAAAGTAAAGCCTTAAAAACGCACACAAAATTGGATTCAATTAATTTTCAATTGTTTAGCCAATAGCATCATCCATGTTTCGATAGAATAGCGCCATCCATGCTTCGATTCAATTGAACGTCTGATGATTCATAGGGCCATCTACTGGAAATATGTACACCAAAACTTGCGGTTCTTAGAATTTTCTAGATGCACGCAGTTCAATGTGTACTGTGTGTGTGTGTATGTGTGCACATGTATAGGAAGACTGTTTGTTTTGCGCTGCTGGTCAAGTGTTTGGCTGATGTTTTGTTTAATAACTTCTGCGCGATTTAATGGACTTAAATTAAATTTTCAGCTTATGATCAACATATTTTATTAATTTTTTTGCAATTCTAAAAAATGCAAACCCATTCATTTCTTGGCTTTGAGTGGAACTAACCTCAATTTAATTATTTGGGGAAATTTTAAGCCGGAATCCAAAATTTAACAAAAATAAAAATTACAGCTTTAAAGACGTGGGAGATATAATTTAGTAACTTAATTTTGATATCGTTTTTAATCGATAACAATAAAACGATAGTTCTTATCGTTTTTTTAAACAAACTCGATCTGCGCGTGCTATACACGAACCTACAAAAAAAATTCAAGTCTCTAGCTCTTATTGGTTCTGAGATCGACGCGTTCATATATTCGGACAGACAGACGGACATGGCTATATCCACTCGACTTGTCTCCCTGATCAAGCATATATATACTTTATGGGGGCTTCCACGACCCCTTCTGCCTGTTACATACATTTCAACAAAAACATTATACTCTTTTTTTCCATTTTCAATGTGTTCATGGTATAAAACATACGTATACAACAAAACTCTTTGGGTTGTACCCTTTAAGTATGATCAAACCCAGGATACAAGTTTAGGGGAGATATTAAGTGATCAAGCTTTTAAAATTATATATATGTATAACTTTTGACGGTGCAGTTCCTTTATGATTTATTTACTAAAATGTGGGGAAGTGGTGTCGGTTTCATGTGTTGTTGTGGTAAAAAAATCTGTGTTGTTATGAAGAAAAGTGCATAGCGGACTTTTGTTGTCGCATTTTGTGGTTATAGTTGACAATATATCAGATTCTGGTTCTTCAAATGGTGACCACTTATCTGACTGTTTTTACAAGCACAAAGTCCTTTTTCACCATATGTTACATGCTGCCGAGTACTTCGGGGAGATTTCTCTTGAGGCGACATCTGCTGAATTGTCTGCGGCTTAAATATTTTTGCATTCGATATTAGGCATTTTTTATTTATTTCGTAGACTTTAGTTTTGAGGAATTTATCCTTAACATGCTTGTTCTTTATCAAAGCTAACGTAATTTGCAAATCACTCTATGCTTGCGTTTTAGAGTGATTTAATACTAATATTGCACACATTGTATGACGGCATTCCATTTTGAAGACACACGCTCTGATTTTATTTAGGAGAGCAGTGTTATTGATTCCGCGCATGTAATGTTGTGATCGTCGATGACCAGTTTTAGATTGTGATTATCCGACTTCCAGCTTCACTAACTATAACGGAATCAAAGTGATAATTGATGCCTTGGGTAATAATGTTTAGCGGTTCCACCAGGGACGACCTACAAAAAAAATTTTAAGTCTGTAGCAATTGTAGGTCTTGAGATCGACGCGTTCATACATACGGACAGACGGACAGGCCCTGATTAAGAATGTAAATACTTTATGGAGTTACATACATTTCAACTAAAACATTATACCCTGATTTCCCATTTTCAATGGGTTCAGGGTATAACAAGTAAGAGTGCTCTAGTCGAGACAGCTCGACTAGGAGATCCTGCGAGGAGCCGCGATTCCTAAGAACCGCTAACATTCTCCGTTACTTTGATATGTATGTAGCAAGCAACACAAACACACACACAGACGCACGCACAAGCACACAATCTGCTTACTGTGAGTTTTTATTCAGTAGCTGACGGCAGTCTGCAAGGCGCCTATAATATGAGATATTAAATGTTTAACAACTCTCTTTCCAGACCAACGATTTTGATCAAATTTGTTGGGCGTGATCATGTCAATCGTATGTGCCAAGCACAAGTATTTAGTACTTGAAATACGCGATTTAAAAGGGGGCGTGGCATTCAAAATTTAACAAAAACCAAAATTGCGTAAGGCTTAAATAACACTAAATGCAAAATTTAAGACTCTAGCTAAAAGATGAAATAGATAGAATTTTATAGCAAAATTTAGATTTTCGTTTGTAATCGATAACATTAAAGCGATAACAGTTTCCCTACCTATACCTATACATGAACCTACAAAAAAAATTTTTAGATCGACGCGTACATACGGACAGACAGACGGTCAGACGGACGGACGGACAGGACTAAATCGATTCGGCTTGTCTCCCTGATCAAGATAAAGATACTTTAAGGGGTCCGCCACGCCTCCTTCTGCCTGTTACATACAAAAAACATTATACCCTGATTTCCCATTTTCAATGGGTTCGGGGTATAAAGAACTATCAAAGTTTGCGTACATGCGTCGAATTCTGCGTACAATGGGGAATTCGCGATTATCGCTAACTTTTTCAGCTTCTTTTGTTATTAATTTTTCGGAAATTCGAAAGCACACTTTTTCAAGTTTCGACATGCATTGTACTATGGAGACCAAGAGAAAAGAAATCTGCGTCGAAGAGCGCAAATTAATTTTAAAATTTCGTTGGGAGGCAAATCCTGGCAAGAAATTGGCCGATTGGTTGGCAGAACACATTCCTCATAGGAGAGTGTACGTCAACTATATTACAACAGGCTCCATATTGTCGAAGCCTCGATCTGGCCGTCCTTCTCTGCTGACAGACAGGGAGAAAAACCGAATTGTTCAGCTGGTGCCTTCAAATCCAAGGATTACAGCCCACCAAGGAAGTCTTGAAGTCCCCGAACGTTTAAAAAAAAACAGTGTTTAATAAACTATTCGCCGCATTTGGAAGGCGGCGGGGTATAATGGAAGAGTTGCCCGTAGGAAGCCCCATATTTCAAAATAAAACGTAGTTCGCCAATGAGCACATTTGCAAGCCGGCTAGCTTCTGGAACAAGGTCATATTTTCGGATGAGAGCAAGTTTTGTATATTTTGAATTAAGGGGAAGAAAATGATTTCGAAAAAAAAAAACACGAAAATATGACCTGGTTCCAGAAGCTAGCCGTTCGTGGGCTGTTATATGTATGCCCATGTTATGAGAAATTATATGTTTAATAACTTTTATAGACGAATGATTTTGATAAATTTGCAGGGCATCATCATATCATTCATATGTCTTCGATTCGCCAAAGAGTACGTAACCAAGGACACCAGCTACTGGGACAAGGTAATTTTCGCTGACGAGTCCAAATTTAATATATTTTGTTCGGATGGGAGGCCCTACGTCTGGCGAAAAGTGAATACCGAGCTTCAAGACAAGCGCCTGAAAGCTACAGTAAAGCATGGTGGAGGATCTGTGATGGTTTGGGCCTGTGTGTCTGCCTCTGGAGTTGGAAAACTAGCTTTTATTGAAAGCGCCATGGATAAGAATATGTACTTAAACATTTTAAAGCAAACCTTATCCAAAGTGCAGAATATCTGGCCATGAAAGAGGACTTTACATATTATCAGGACAACGACCCTAAGCACACATCGGGTGTCGTTCAGTATTGGCTGGTATTGAATTGCCCCCATAACCTCAAACCGCCAGCACAGTCCCCGGATCTTAATGCTATTGAAAATTTATGGGCCATTTTAGACACCAGTATCAGGTTCCGGAATATTTCCAACAAAAATGACTTGAAAACCGCATTAGTCGAGGACTACTCGACTAGGGTATACCCTGAACCTACGAAGAACCGCTATTCCAAGCATTCTTCATTTCTTTTATATACACTGCATATGTACGTTCATTACAAGCAAAACATACACACACGCACAGGCGCAGGCACACAAAGCGCAAGTCGTTGCGTCAGCTGTTCTTTGCTGCTTTGCATGGCACTGCTATGGTAAATCAAATGTTTAATAACTTTTTTCTTGTTGGGCGTAATCATGTCATCCCTATGTATGTATGTGCCAAAGCACAAGTCTCTAGTATTTGATATACGGGAGTTACAAATTTGAGGCGAAGGGGCGTGGCACCCAAAATTTAACAAAAACCGAAATTGCGTAAGGCTTACATAACACTAAATGCAAAATTTGAAGACTCTAGCTAGAAAGATGATTTAGATAGAATTTTATAGCTGAATTTAGATTTTCGTTTTTAATCGATAACAATAAAACGATAACAACCCATTGAAAAGGGAAATCACAGTATAATGGTTTTGTGATAATGTATGTAACAGGCAGAAGAAGGCGTGGAAGCCCCCATAAAGTATATATATTCTTGATCAGGAGACAAGTCGAGTCGATTTAGCCCTATCCGTCTGTCTGTCCGTCTGTCCGTATGTTTGAACGCGTCGATCTCAGAATTTACAAGAGCTAGAGACTTCAAATTATTTATTAGGTCCCTGTATAGAGCGCGCATATCGAGTTTGTTTCAGAAAATCGATAACTATTTTCGTTTTATTGTTATAGAGTTGAAACGAAAATCTAAATTCAAATTTATTTAACTTTTAATTTTCCATAACTTTGCCATGCAAATAGCAGCCAAAGCACAGCTGACGCTGTGTGCGTGCGCCTGTGCGTGTTGGTGGTTGTAATGAACATACATATACATGTATATATATATATATATATATGCTTCTATTATCAATTTATAAAAATAATATCATAAATAATATAATAAATAATATCACTGACCATATAGGGCTGTAAACTGGGGTATAACAGGCCGAACTGGCAAATGAAATATCCCCAGCGGGTGATATTTTGAAATATTGATCTGTTTTATGCTATAAGCAAAATTGTTTAGTTTGTATTTAAGTTAACACTAGTTTTGTTTTTATATTTAATAAAATAAAATAAAAAAATATCAATATGTATGGTGTGCCATCATTTCGCTGTATTTTCTGCGAAATATTTCTTTTCGAAATTCATAGGGCTTGTCTAAATTTTCGGATAATTCATTATGCCATTTGTCGAGTATTTCAGTATTTATCGGTTACCTCCGTCAAATCAATTCGCATTTCTGCTGCTTTGATTACATTTCAATTTTTTTGTGGCACTGAATGGAAAGTCGACGTACGCCATTCGTTCGCCTTTTCTACACTCTAAATCAAAGTCAAATGATTGTGGAAACGCCATCTATGTACTTTAGAGAGTTAAGTCCAATTTTTACGACTTAATTTCAAGAATTACAATCCATATAAAGAACAAATTTACCTCTGCAAAAAATGACGGAAATTTTTGATACCTTTAACTACGGCTAATGTGTCTAATTCATACGAATGGTATCTAGATTCAGCGGGCAATGTATGTACATTTGCTGAAATATTCAACTACATGAGGCTTATTGTCAATTTTATGCAGAATTATTACTCCACAGCTAATTGAACTTGTATCTGTATGCAACTCTACTGAAAACTTAGGATTGAATATGATTAATACTGGAGTTTGTGTGAGTGTCGGTATTATTTTTAATCGTATTTGCTCATGTTCCGATTTCCAAACGAAGTTTGAATTTTTCTTTGACGTAAGGTGGCACAAGGGTTTTAATATCTCGGAAATTTTTTTTAAAGCATTGCCGGAAGTAGGAAGACAAACCGATAAATTGCCTAAACTGTGTCCCTGATTACGGCGGTGATAACCCTATTTTACAAGCGATTGGCATAATTTCTCCGTCACTAGCTTCAAACCCATGGTACTCGATACTAGTTTTGTGAAAGGAACATTTGGTTATATTAAAGGAAAATCCAGCTTTACTTAAAGTTTCTAGCACGAGCTGCAACCGCTCTAATGCTTCTTCTTCTTCTTTGGTTTCTGCTATAATCAAAACATCATCGATGTATACGATGGCTAAAGTATTCGCTAGTGTTCCCAATGCCTTTGTTATAGCCCGCTAGAAGACAGACGGTGTATTTTAAGACCAAAAGGCATAGTCAAAATTTCATATTACCCTTCAGTCGTTACAAATGCATTTCAGTCAATCAAATCCACATGTACTGGGATTTGGTAAAATCTGCTAGCTATATCTACACATGAGAAATATCTTGCACCGCGGAGTCCAGTAATTTGATCCGATATGAGAGGCAACGGATATTTGTCCGCCAATGTATTATCGTTCAGCATACGATAATCAACACAAAGACGATCGGTGCCAGTTTTATACCCTGATTCCATTGACAATGGGAAAAAAGGGTATAATGTTTTTGTTGAAATATATGTAACAGGCAGAAGGAGGCGTGGCATCATCGTTTTAATGCTAAAAACCGATATCCTTATTTAGTTATAAAAATCTATATAATTCATCTTTCTAGCTGGAGTCTTCAAATTTTGCATTGTTATTTAACCCTTGCGCAATTTTGGGTTTTGTTAAATTTTGGTGCCACGCCCCTTCGCCTCAAATTTCTAAATAGCGTATTTCAAGTACTAGATACTTGTGCTTTGGCACACACACATATGAATGACATGATCACTCCCAACAAATTTGTTCAAAATCGTTGTTCTAGAAAAAAGTTACTAAACATTAAATATCTCATATTATAGGCGCCTTGGAGACTGCCGTCAGCTGCTGAGTCACAGTAACCAGATTGTGAGCTTGTGCGCGCATCTGTGTGTGTGTTATGTTGCTTGCTACATACATATCAAAGTAACGGAGAATGTTAGCGGTTCTTAGGAATCGCGGCTCTTCGCAGGGTTCAGGGATCTCCTAGTCGAGCAGTCTCGACTAGAGCACTCTTACTTGTTTTTTAGCCAACATCATCGGACTGGCAAAAGGTGAACAACTTTGCCATATTATATTCGATTGCAATAATTAGTCAATTTTTTGTCGCACCCGGTTTTTCTCATCCTCACATAGTCTGTGTGGGCGTCGTTGTACCGTCTTTTGTGGGTCGATTAGTCCCTTTTCCACTTGTCCAGTGAAGACTCGTGTCTTTGGAATTCCGTCAATGAACGAATGAGAATATAAATTAAAAATGTGAGCCAGTGCCACTTTATCAGATTTATTAATTTGGGTATTGATTTCGTATTCTTTTAATATTTTCGTATTCTGTTGAGTTTACTAAATTCATCGCTTTTGTTTTATAAATTTGGAACTTAGCAGCGACCATTGAAACACTGAAGCCCTGGTCAAGAATTTCATGGCCAATCGGCACATCAAAACTTAAAAACTTATCCATAACAACATGCAACAAAATCTCAAAAGTATATTGTTCAATATTTATATTAAGTAAAACTTGCTCTGTACTACATATGCAGTCATTACCAATACCGTTAAGTTTTCCAATAATATTGATTCGTTTGTCTTTTTAATTTATTAACAATGCTCTCCTTGACCACCTGATCGACCTTTTGGACAAGCTAATGTCCAATTTCGTCACTCTTAAAGCATTTCACACTAGGCTCCTTTGCTCCAGACGCACTGCTTCCGTTGTGATTCTTTCCAGTGTTCCTACCCTGCTCCAATTTAGCTCGACAATCGGCGGATTTATGACCGGCCTTTCGACAAAAGTTGCATTTCATCTAATTCTGGAACTTGGGCTTCTTCGATTCAAAGTAGTATTCGCATCGCCATCTGAACTACGCTTCTTAAAAACGTGTGCTTGTAGTTGTTTCTGGAGCTCATTACGAGTTGTAACATTGTTGGTGAAAACCCAACGTGAGAATTTACTATCAAGTTGAGCCATGTATGTCAATGTTACGGAAACTGCTATTTTTCAAAGTTTTGAGTTTCCCATTTTCCATGAAATGCGTTCAGTATTATAGCTGCACCAGTCTCGATTCCTACAAACCGTCCAATAGACAGCTCCTTAAACTGCGTATAACTGATGCCTGCAATGCATACTAGCGAAAACCACTGTGACGCGCTCCCTTCGAGTACCTGGCTCAAGGTCATCACTAAATCGCTGCCTTCGACCACATTGTCCGCCATGAATAGATCGACTGTGGTGCACCATGCTGAAGCGTCCGCTCCAGCGCCTTCGGGATTAAATTTTGGTAGCTGTTCAAGCACGAACATACAAAATACAGAACAATTGAAGGAGAAACCCGAGGCGCTCAGAATACAAACCAATTAAAAATGCCTTCGATAAATAAGCAAGGGCCACATGAGTGGTCATTAAATATAGGTACATGCACGCTGAGCCTTACACACTCAGCGATAGGCTAAGGTTACATAATTTAAGCTGTGATTTATGCATTAGAATAAAATTCCTGCCCCAGAAGAATAAATATTCAGTACGAAACTAACCACCACGCAGCTAAAGTGTATTTATTTTGGTCCTTCAAGCCGGATATAATGATCAATTTCAGTATATTAAGTAACGTTACGCATATTAGCTTGTCATTGGTTTTTGGATTTCTTGGTGTCTGCAGATTTTTAATTATGTTCATGAGATAGCAGCTCTGCTCTATTAGCGCAGTTATATTTGATTTAGTAGGCAAAGCAGATCCCACTTCTGATGTCGGAGATTCATTATTTACTTGTGGTTATTGTGCTATATTGACTTAATAAACTTTTGCGAGTGAAGCGTGCAACTATCTGTACTCAACCAACTCTTCTGCATAACTTCATAAACAATCTGGACTACAAAAGGCGACGGCGCGACACCACTGTCGCCCCACTTGTACGGTATTTAGGCGCCAGTCAGTGCGCTATGGTCCGAAAGCCCGCTTTGTTTGGCATTGAGTCGAATTTTTTATGTTCACAGAACTAAAAATTTAATTTATATTATAATTATAAATACATTAGATAAGAAAAATTAAAAAAAGTTGTTTGCTTAAAATTGCCGAGCAAATAAAGTCAGCTGTTTAAATGCAAGCGCCATTTTGTAAAAATCATTTTGATTATACATAAACACATATCTCAGATATGTCACCTACAGTTAAAAACAAGTAAGAACATTGCTGTCGGACGCAACCGACAGCGAAATACTATTTCACGTCCCAGCAGCACACAGGGGCATCTATCACATTATATTTTTAAAATTTAACCTTAAATCGCCACTTTCGCCGCTCAAATTAATTGCAGACTAAAACTTTTCAGACAGTTGCAATTGGGATCGAACCCTTACCTTAGCAAAAACACGCACCTAAATCGAGAGAGATGGCATCTCTCAAAATGAGAGAGGTGGCAACTCTGAAAATGTGATTTAAGTAGCGAGCGTAGAGGTGTGGGCTCGAACCCGGTGCGGTCATGTTGATATTTTTGTTATATTTTCCTTAATTAGTTATTTTGTATTAATAAAATATTCTTTTCAAACATATATATATAATTTAACAAATCAAAAGACAAGGTCAAAGGTCACAAAGACATTATTTGGCGCGTTATTGGCTCAGAAGCTGCAGATGTTTCAGTTTTGATTTGCCACGCCCCCAGTGGCCGTAGACAAATAATTTTTGGCATGTGCATAGAGTGGGCGTTCAGGAATATAACTGTAAAGTTTGGATGCTTACACTCGAAAAATGCGAAAATTACAGGGTATTTTTTGTACGGCATGTCCCTTTTGGGGCGTAACAATAATTTTTGAGGCATCGATAGAGGAGGCCCCCGGTAACTTAACATTCAATTTTGAAGCTTCTAGCACTAAAACTGTGGGAGATATAAGCTGATATTAGTTGCCACGCCCCCTGAAGGCGTAGATATATCCGCCATAGCTTTTCGATTGTGGAATGTTAACCCGAGTATATATACCAAGTCTCAAGTCTCTAGCATCAATAGTGCTCAAAATATAACGAAACTAGTAAAATCACTACATCTACAGATCCGATTTGCCACGCCCCTAGTAGGCGTGGCCGTAAAATTTTTTGGGCGATCCTCATAGAATCGTAACAGTAACCCACGTGCCAAATTTGGGCGTTCTAGCTTTAAAACTGTAGAAGATACAGTTTGACCCGATTTGCCACGCTCCCAATGGGCGTAGATATATCCGCCATAGCTTTTTGATTTTGGGATGTCAACATGAGTGTTCAGTTAAAATCTCAACTCTCTAGCTCTTCTAGGAGTAGTGTTTCTGAGATACAGGATAATGCATTTTCCGATTTGCCACGCCCCTAGTGGGCGTATCGGGAAAATCTTGACACTTTATCAGACGAGGGTATACACGAGTATATATTTCAAATTTCAAGTCTCTAGCTTCAATAGCGTGGAAATGGTTTGCGTTCATACGGACAGACGGACGGACAGCATGACGGACATTGCACAAACCCAATATACTAGTTCACTACGTGAAATAGTATAAAAATATTAATTCACGGCTGTCAATTAGTGAACGCATCCTCCTCTTGAGCGTGTGCATGCGTGCGTCTATGTGTGTGTATACATATTTATATATAAAAGAAACGGAGGGTTCAGGGTATCTCATAGTTGAGGGGTTTGGCATTATATTATCCCGATACGCCTACTAGGGGCGTAGCAAATCGGAAAATGCATTTTCATGTATCTCAGAAACACTACTTCTAGAAGGGCTAGAGAGTTAATATTTGGAATGTACTCTAACGAACCTTCGGTTTCCCCGAGTTTAAGCCGGGCCGCACTCAGCCGACTGTGTGTTCGTGTCAACAAATTTATATGTTGGGCGCCTGCCGATAAATAATAAGTCCTGCTTTTTAGATATAATAATATAAACTGGTTTATTCACGTAGATATATAATTATTATAATACAGCAAAGTGATGGCTTAGGCTATAGCTGCACACGGCCAAGCCCGCACGCTTCGTAGGTGCCGTGAGGAGTACTTCGGCTACGAGCGATCAGCCTCTGAGCCGTCTAGAGGTTGCAGAGCACTCCAGGGTACGCCAGGATCTGTACTGTGTTCTCTAGCGGTTCGCTTGGAGTATCACAGGCACTCCTACTGCTGGATTCGCTCGCTGGCCCTCTAGACCGCGCCTCAAAGACGTACACTCTTCCGCACAACTACTCTCACGTACCATTTTTAGTCCTGATTGCAGGATACGCCCCTCTCTGTAACGCTTTCCGCGCACACCTTAGAGCTGGCTGGGCTAGCGCACACTGTTTTCTACAGAATCGTAGGTATGCCGTGAGGAGCACTCCGGCTAGCGACCGATCAGCCCCTGAGCCGTCTAGAGGTTTCAGAGCACTCCAGAGTACGCCAGGATACGCGCTGTGTTCTCCAGCGGTTTGCTTGGATCACCACAAGCACTCCTACAACTGGGTTTACTCGCTGGCACTCTAGTCCGCGTCTCAGAAGGCTTACGTTCTTTCGCACGGCTGCTCTCACTAACCTCACACTCCTGTTTAGGTTATGCTGCTCTAGCACCAGCTGCCGGCCGTACCTCTGTCCTCAAGTATGCGGTTTGATATGCTCTGAATATCCTTGAATATTCCTCTGAATATCCTTGTAGAAGTCCCAAGATGTCCTTGTAGAAATCCCACGATGTCCTTGATGTCCTTGATGTCCCTCGTTGTCCTTCGTTGCACTTTACTTTTTCACTTCCGTTGACACTCCGCACTTTCACTTTAAATTGGAATCCACTGACCCAGTGCCGAGCCGTGGGCGCCTTTTATAGCAGCGCCGCAGTCCCTGCTTCGGCTCTGGAGCGGGGCCTGACTCGGCTCTCTGTAGCGGGGCCTGTCTCCTCCTCGGGTCTGCCTTAACGGCAACATAGCCGTTTTTGCGATTTTGCGCGACGCCAAAGTAATAGCTACTTTCTCGCGGCTACGAACGGCACTTCGGCTAGCGGTGCACGATCAACGCAGAGAGTGCGACGCGAGTAAATCGCTGAATCGGTAAGAGCGAGCGAGACGTCCTATCGCTCGCCTTTGACCCTTTCCAGTCGCGAGGGTTGCTCTTACCGTACTCGCGTCGCTGTGTGGAGCATTTATATGCCTGCACGCCTACCCATATAAATGCACAGCAAATACATGCAATTATACAGGTTGAGACGTGCCTGCTTATAATATTCCTCACACTCCCCTCTTTCTTCGGGAAACACGAAAACTTTCGTGTTTAAGTTCGTCCGAAGTTTTTAAATTTGGCGCCACTCTAACCGTTCTGCTCCTCTTTGTTTTGCTCCACCCGCATTACTCAGTGTTGCCACCTGGCACGCGATGTCGATCCACCCATTGGCAACGCCGTACTCCCTGCTGATCGACACCCTGCTGGCAACACTGTCACAACAAACAGGTAAGCAAAATAAAGTGTTTTATTAACATATTTACCAAATTTTAATAAAACTTCCTCGGTGTTTTAGGCAACATCCCTCCTTGATGCCCCTTTGGCCATGCTCCGTCCGCCGCTGCAGTAGATGAGCCTCTTTACCTTTTCCACGCGTCGCCAGCCACCCGGCTGTGTTGTGGTTGTGTATTGGCTGCAGTGGCGGCGCCTTAAATTTTGAGATGTAGTCTCTGGACGAGATTTGCCAGCTTAGGACCCTGGTGAATGGCTCCTCTCACCCTTGGGTACCCACTAATGGGTATACCGGGCTCCGCGGAAATTTCGGTGCACCAGACTACGTTCGTGAGCTGGCTCGGGGTGTCGCCACGCTGGCACCGGGCAGACGGTATACTCCTCATTCGCGCACAGCTCCAGCAGATTCGCTGGCCAGTGCGCGAGGATCGGCCTCATCACTTCTGCCGATGGCCTAGCTCTACTACCCAGACCCTCCAGCCACGTAGCAGAAGTCTGGCGCTGAAATCTCCCGCAGGCCCATTCCCGTCTTCAAACACTCCAGACGTGATTTTATCTCCCACGTCGCTGTCATTTTCCACTTCGGTATCCTCTGACTATCACTATGGACTGCCGCCTACACGCCCTTTTATAGATCTGTCGCAGCACTTAACGGATCCTGCGCCCTCTACTGCTCTTTTCTAGCGCGAGGCGCACTCTTCTTACCCCCATCTTTAGCGCTGACTTCCAGGTCCCTATCTTCGTCGCCTAATTCGCGTCTTTCCCTTTTGCCCTTGGGTGGCGCATGTGGTTGTTGTTGCCCGTTTTGCATGTTTGGGCTATGCTCATGCGATGCGCACTTGTTGTTCTTGGCTTAGCCGCTCTCTGTGAGCACTGCTGAAGGCGTTTCGCTTGCTCTCGCGATCCGAGCTTCGGCTCGGCTCGGGCGTAGCGATCGCCGCTCAGCTGCCAGAGTTCATTGAACTCTGTGCCCGGCCGCATTGTTGTTTTTACTCTCTCTCTCTCTATCTCTCTCTCTTCCTACTGTACCAATGATCTCGCCGTGTCTTGAGCGTGTGTGTGCATTTGTAAGTGCGTGGGCATACGCAAATCTAGGTGTGTGGTGGTGTCCGTTTTCGGTTTTGCTTTTCGCTCGTCTTCATGAGTCGCGCTGTGCAGCCGAGATTGTTGTTGTTTGTGACGGCGCTCTCTCCCATCGCAGTTACAGCTGACACTGTTGTTGTTTGTTTGGAGCGGGCTCCCTACAGTTACAGCTGATACTGTTGTTGTTTACCCTAAAGAGGGCTCGCTACAGTTACAGCTGATTCTGTTGTTGAATACTGTTCCAGCTGCGATTGTTGTTTTCGGCGTCATTTCGTGCGCTCGCTGATATTCTTATTGCTCTTGCGCTGTTGCCGATTTTATAAATTTTGTTTTGTAATAAATGTCCCATAATTTAACAAAAATTTTATAATAAAATCGGGTGGTAACAACAACAACAATACACAAAGCTATGTGTATTCACCCCTTTTCTTTAATTAGTGGGCTCAGACTCACCCGCCTCTGCCTGATATGGCTTCAGATCGGACAAATGAGCTGTCCAGCTGTGCTTATCCGTCTCCGCCTTGATTCGGCATATGACTGGCGAGATGAAGCTGACCACTGTATACGGTCCTCCGTATCGTGGAGCAAACTTTGCCGCAACTCCTTCAGCGGCATTAGACAGGTGTAATACCGCGCCTGATCCAGAGCAGCTTTTTCCAGACTTCGCCTTACAATCTGGTACACTTCGGCCAATTTGGTAGCTCTCTCCGTGGGTGCTTGTGTTGCCTGCCCCGTTCCCACAGTCCGTACGTCGAACAAAGCCTAAGGCAACCTTCGCTCACGCCCTTGCGTGAGAAAGGCCGCGGAATACCCTGTAGCAACCGAGACGCTGCTGTTGACGGCCAGTGTCAACTCTGGTAGAACCTCGTCCCAACAACGTTGATCGTTACCCGCAAATTGAGCGATCATCGTCTTGACAGTGCGGTTGGCCCTCTCAGTGGGATTCTATTGAGGCGTGTATGGCGCCGTCAACTGATGATGCACTCCCAGCTTGTCCAAGAATCCCTTGAAGGCACGGCTTGTGAATTGGGTGCCATTATCCGTGATGAGCACTTTCGGTACTCCAAATCTGGCCACGATCCGCTCCCTGAATGCCTTTTGAAGCGCCGCTGTATTTGCGCTTCTCAACGGCACCATCTCCGTCCACTAGGAGAATCTGTCGATGAACACCAACAGCATGGTGTTCCCGTGCTTTGATCTGGGTAGCGGTCCGACAAAGTCGGCGCACACCAACACCCATGGATCCTCAGGGATTTGGGTCAGCATCTGTCCGGCCGCCTGGAGTTGGCTGGCCTTGTAGCTCTGACATAACTCGCAGCGCTGCACGTATCCTCGCACGTCTCGATACATGCCGGGCCAGTAGTATCTTGCTGCCACTCGAGCAATCGTTTTTCGGCTTCCCAAGTGGCCGGCGGTGGCCGCATCGTGGTTTCCTTCCAGAACCTGGTTGCGCTGCTCGCTCGGCACGCATAGCTTCCATGCAGCCACATCTTCATGGCCAGCTTGATGAGGAATGTGCCTGTATACATTCCAAGCCTCTTCTCGGTAGTCTGGTAGCTTCTGTGCGTTTTGGTGGAGGTCTCGGCGAAGCTTAGCCATCCAGCGACATCCCGTCCCATCTGATTGGCTTTTGCTTGCGACCAAGAGGCACACTTCTTCATCCAGAAGCTGTCGCGACAGAGCATCGGCTACTACATTAAGCTTGCCCTTCCAGTACCGGATCTCAAAGTCAAATTGTTGTAGCCCCAATGCCCATCTGGCGATTCTGCCTGAAGGACTCTCAATGGAGTCGAGCCACTTCAATGCCATGTGATCGGTCACCACCACGAAGTGATAGCCTTCCAAGTAAGGCCTCAACTTCCGGATGCCCTAGACATTCCTTCTCCGTTGCTGAATAGTTCCGCTCCGCGCTATTCAGTGTCCGACTGGCCCTCTCTCCATCCTCTGAAGTTAGCGTTAGAATTGCGCCGAGCCCATAGTTGCTCGCATCCGTTTGTAGGCAGAACGGCTTCGAGAAATCCGGGCATGCCAAGACTGGTGATTCCGTCAGCTTGGCCTTTACCGTATCAAAAGCCCTCTGACGCTCCTCGGTCCCCTCCCACTTGACAACTTTCTTCAACAGCGCATTGAGTGGGTGTACTGTGGTCGCAAAATCAGGCACAAAGCGGCGATACCAGGAAACCACGCCCACATATTGTCGCAACTCCTTCACATTTGCGAGAGGCTTTAGTTCCGCAATCGCGGCAACCTTTTCTGGGTCCGTACGGATGCCATGTTCCGTCACCTTGTGGCCCAGATACTTCTGCTCCTTTTGAAGAAATCGCACTTGTCGATGTTGATCTTCAAATTGGCAGCTCTCAGCCGCCGGAACACCTCTCGCAGGTTGTTCATATGCTCCTGGCGAGTCCTTCCAATGACGATGATATCATCGAGATACGCAAAAGCATGCTGCATCATCTCTGTGCCAATGACTTGATCCAGTGCTCTCTGAAACGTCGCTGGTGCTGAATGAAGGCCGAACGGCATCACCTTCCACTGGAACAGCCCCTTTCCTGGAACTGAAAATGCCGTTAGTGGTCGGCTCGCCTCCTCCATGGGTATCTGCCAATACCCATCCTTCAAGTCCAGGCTCGTGATGTAGCGAGCCTCTTGAAGCTGCTCCAGAATATGATGCACTCGAGGTACTGGATATGCATCCTTTATAGATCGGCTGTTGAGCTGTCGAAAGTCCACACACAGCTGGAATTTGGCCAATTCCTGCCTCAGTAACGCGTCCACCTCCACATCCTCATGAAGTGGGTGTGCCGATCCTGGATTCGCCTCCATTTGGCTTCTGGGCTTCACCTCCCCACAGGTGACTGCCATTGACAACTTCGCCTCCACAGGCTCGCTGGGTTGCGAATCTCTGGGCCCGATCCTCAGACTCAAGCCGCCGCATTCCAGCGTGCAGCCCATGCTGGCCAAGAAATCCCAGCCCAGTACCAGATCATCGATCACGCCTGGCAAAATGAGGAGTGGCATGAGGACCTGGTGTGCCCCAGCCTGATCTCCAACTCCAATGCTGCCTCCACCTGACAATAACTGCCGTCCGCCAACCGGATGCGCCTCCGTGTGGGGCGCAGCACACCAAACCCTCGGAGCCTGCCTGCCAGTCTCTCATTCACGAAACTGCTGGTGGCTCCCGTGGCTCGTAGCCTTATGCTGCTCTGCTCCGATGGCTACGATCGCTGAGATTTGGGTGCCTTCATCCACGAGCTGGCCTATCAGGGCCTGGGGCCGCCACGACGCTGCTCCCGCTCGCCCCTGGATGGCGAGTGCCTCAGCCCGTTTCCCGACTGGCAACAGGCAATCGTCCTTACACCGATGCGTCCACATTGCCAGCAAAATTTCAGCACTTTATTGCGGCATTCAACGGCGAAGTGGCCCTCTCGGCCACACATACGGCACTTCCTGGCAGTATTCGGGATGTGCGTCCTTGGTCCTGCCACAACAGTTCTTGGTGCCGGCCGTGGACACGCTTCTTCGGCGGACATGCTGCGGTGGTAGGTGGACTCACCTTCGCATTCAGCGTCGCCCATAACCATCAATCTAAGCTTGTTTTGCCTGTGTTGCTGCCTCAGCTTCTCTCGATCCCTCTCCAAGTCCTCGAATTCGTCCGCCAGCAGCATCAGCTTCGTCAGGCTCCGGAACTGGTAAGGCCGAGTATAGGCGCGCAGATCCGGCAAGCTGCCATTATATATCAGCTTCAACTCTCGATCCGCCGCATTGCGTAGTGGCCGCATCAGGGTCTGCATCTCCGCCATATACAACTTGAACGCCTCACCCAGCATCTGCTTCCGCCTCGAGACTTCCTCCTTAATGTTCTTCAGGTAGTCTCTAGGCAAGAAGAATCTCTGGAAGCTGCTCACGAATGCTTCCCACGACGTCCAGTGTCGATTATTGGCCACGTACCATTTCAGGGCCATGCCTTTGAGCAGCTCCGGCATCGCCCTCGGGATCAGCTCCAGAAATTCCAGAGGCTTCGATGTGCCATCGAATCGGAAGCCCCATTCGCGCACATGTTTGGCCACCTTGGAATACTCGAGTCCTGCCAAACTCGGCTCCCGCGTCCGTATTTCGGGCTGTTGAGTGGATGTGGCCCTCCAGGGTCGTTGCTGGGTCTCATAAGGGCGGGCGGCGGCGGCACTAGTGGATGGCAGTGACACTCGCGGGCCTTGTGTCCTCTCCTCTCGAAATCCAGATCCTCTTCCTCGATGGCGGACAAAATTTCCTCCCTTCGTGGAGACCGTCGCCCATGGAGGCAAGCGATGAAGGCGATCCTGAGAGAATAAGGAATCCTTCCCTCATTCTTTTCGACCCACTCGCCAAATTGCCTCCGCATTATGTCCAGAGTGCCTGATAGGCTCACTCTGAACTCCAGGCCGCGGCGTATCACATCCTGTTTTTAAGGTTATATACCCACGCTCGCACCATATTTATATTTATATTTTCTAAAGCACTTATTGACTCTATTTATCGCAGGGCCCCACGTTGGGAGCCAGTTGTAACAAACCTTCGGTTTGCCCCGAGTTTAAGCCGGGCCGCACTCAGCCGACTGTGTGTTCGTGTCAACAAATTTATATGTTGGGCGCCTGCCGATAAATAATAAGTCCTGCTTTTTAGATATAATAATATAAACTGGTTTATTCACGTAGATATATAATTATTATAGTACAGCAAAGTGATGGCTTAGGCTATAGCTGCACACGGCCAAGCCCGCAGGCTTCGTAGGTGCCGTGAGGAGTACTTCAGCTACGAGCGATCAGCCTCTGAGCCGTTTAGAGGTTGCAGAGCACTCCAGGGTACGCCAGGATCTGTACTGTGTTCTCCAGCGGTTCGCTTGGATCACCACAAGCACTCCTACAACTGGATTTACTCGCTGGCACGTTCGCACGGCTGCTCTCACTAACCTCACACTCATGTTTAAGTTATGCTGCTATAACACCAGCTGCTGGCCGCACCTCAGCCCTCTAGGATGCTGTTTGATATGCGTCCAGGACTTTCCTCTGAATATCCTTGTAGAAATCCCACGATGTCCTTGATGTCCCTCGTTGTCCTTCGTTGTCCTTCGTTGCACTTTACTTTTCACTTCCGTTGACACTCCGCACTTTCACTTTAAATTGGGATCCACTGACCCAGTGCCGAGCCGTGTGCGCCTTTTATAGCAGCGCCGCAGTCCCTGCTTCGGCTCTGGAGCGGGCCTGTCTCCTCCTCGGGTCTGCCTTAACGGCAACATAGCCGTTTTTGCGATTTTGCGCGACGCCAAATACGCGTGATCGCGTGGCAGCCGCTCATTGGCCGAAGCACCGTTATACGCCTGCGAGTGAAAGTAATAGCTACTTTCTCGCGGCTACGAACGGCACTTCGGCTAGCGGTGCACGATCAATGCAGAGAGTGCGACGCGAGTAAATCGCTGAATCGGTAAGAGCGAGCGAGACGTCCCATCGCTCGCCTTTGACCCTTTCCAGTCGCGAGGGTCGCTCTTACCGTACTCGCGTCGCTGTGTGGAATATTATATGCCTGCACGCCCACCCATATAAATGCACAGCAAATACATGCATTTATACAGGTTGAGAAGTGCCTGCATATAATGTTCCTCACAGTACACTCGCGCCAACATCTTAAGACCAAAAAGCTATGGCAGATATATCTACGCCCATTGGGGGCGTGTAAAATCGGGTCAAACTGCATTTTCTACAGTTTTAAAGTTACCATCTATAAAGTTGGAGACTTGGCAAATCGGATCTGAATATACAGTGTTTTTACTAATTCTGTTATATTTTTTAGCACTATTGATGCTAGAGACTTGAGACTTGGTACATATACTCAGGTTATTCTTTACACAAAAACCTTGTAATAAATAAACGAAAAATAAATGAAATTTCGAACCCACTCCTCTACACTCGTCATTCTTACATTGCTTGGCGGAGCGTGTCTTTGCTTAGGCTCTAAACTTAGATCCAAATTGAAACTTCGATTGCCAACTAAGATGGAAGCTAATTTGAATTGCGACCCTTAAGCACTTAAGATTAATTTTAAATTATAATGTGCCAAATGTCAATGTGGAGTGATGAGACGTGAATAAGTATTTGGAATTATAATGGCATTAAATATTGGGGATTTACTAAATAGGGTTAATAACTATAATTTATAATTAATAGTAATTTATTTCTAATCTGTGAATATGGTCGATTATTAGTCCAATTACGCGATTGTTCTTTCTATGTCATTACACCTCCTTCGTTCTCCAGAAATACAGACGTTTCCATTGAAACCATGTCGGTGCGCACTAATTTATACGCGTGCAACTTACTTACACCAAACAGTATACTTGTCTCTGAAGAGCGAGTCAGTTTTTATAAGCTCAAATTGAACCCGCTATATAATGGCTTAAGAAAGCTGCACAGGAATGTTACTTCGGGGAGCTTACCGTCTACAGTGGCATCACTTTGACGGTTATATTAAACCATATTGGCAAGTTAAGCAATTGCTTTGGTGAAGTTGATGACCGCATTCAGACTCCTGCTCCTAAACTGCATTCCGCACTCACGCTGCCACCTTTAAAATGACTTATATGAATATGAAAGTTGACAGATTTTTACTCAATGTTTTCAACAATCATTGAGAGTCGACCAGAAATCAGCAGCATGGAAAAGCTTCAGCATTTACGGTCCTGTTTCGACGGTGCAGCGTTGTACATAGTTCTCTATCAGCAAACTGCGGAAACAATCGTACAGTTTCAGTGTGCAAGTGCATGCACTTAGCAGCCAAGGCACAACAGAGCAGATAACCACCGCCATGATAGCCCAGGTACATAAGCTGGACGTGGCCACACAAGCCAAGTGGGAGGAGAAAATGGAGGATTCAGAAATGGCATATCGAATATCTACATGCCGAGAAGTTTCAACATTCCCTGAGCTTTTTTGCCTTAAATTGGAATAATTTATAAAGTTTAATGATGGCAGCGATACCACAAGGATACTTGGTGTTGCATGGGATCCAGCACCTGATCAACTTATATTTTCTTACTTGGCTCTGGACTCAAGCAGCAAGCCTTGTAGACGCTCTGTGGTTTCATCCATTGCTCGGTTCTACTACCCAGTTGGACTTGTTGGGCCAGTGATAAAACCTCGAGTCTATCCCTTAAAGACTCTTACGGCTTCGTAGTTGGGACTATGTATAGCAGAGCTACTAGCCCGTCTGATTTTCACAGGGCAGTTCCACGCTGTTGTGGCTATACTATCGCATTATCTTGAATCAATGACGAACACAAAAACTCTGCTATACAGGATCTCACATCCACAATGGAGTGGCATTACGTACCTACAGTGCTTAATCCATCTGACATATTATCTCAAGTTTCAAAGTTCGGCAGTTTCATTCTTCGTTCCTTTTATATGAAAGTATGTATGTACATGTACATATGTATGTCACATACATACATATGTGTATTTACTAAACCACAAGTCTCTAGAATTTGAAATACTCGTTTCTCAAATTTCGCTTTCTTGCATCCAAAATTTATCAAAAATTAAAATTATATAAGACACACTTAAAACTGAAAGCAAAAATTTGAGAACTTTAGCAATAAAGATGAATTAGATAGAGTTTTATAACTGAATAACGATCTCGGTTATTAATCGAATTCAAATTAAGAATGTTATCTATTTTTTTTAACAAAATCGATTTGCAAGTGTTAAACACGAACCTCCAAAGAAAATTTGAAGTTTTTAGCTTTTATTTGTTCTGAGTTCGCCGCTTTCAAACATACGGACAGACGGACAAACGGCTTGTCTCCTTGATCAAGAATATATATATATTTTATGGGGTCTGTCACACCTCTTTCAATCTGCAACATACATTTTTAGAAAAATATACGATTTTTATACTATTTCACGTAGTGATATAGTATATTGGTTTTGTGCAATGTCCGTCATGCTGTCCGTCCGTCTGTCCGTCCGTCCGTCTGTCCGTCTGTCCGTATGAACGCAAACCATTTCCACGCTATTGAAGCTAGAGACTTGAAATTTGAAATATATACTCGTGTATACCCTCGTCTGATTTTCAAGATTTTCCCGATACGCCCACTAGGGGCGTGGCAAATCGGAAAATGCATTTTCCTGTATCTCAGAAACACTACTCCTAGAAGAGCTAGAGAGTTGAGATTTTAACTGAACACTCATGTCGACATCCCAAAATCAAAAAGCTATGGCGGATATATCTACGCCCATTGGGGGCGTGGCAAATCGGGTCAAACTGTATCTTCTACAGTTTTAAAGCTAGAACGCCCAAATTTGGCACGTGGGTTACTGTTACGATTCTATAAGGATCGCCCACAAAATTTTACGACCACGCCTACTAGGGGCGTGGCAAATCGGATCTGAAGACATAGTGATTTTACTAGTTTCGTTATATTTTGAGCACTATTGATGCTAGAGACTTGAGACTTGGTATATATACTCGGGTTAACATCCCACAATCGAAAAGCTATGGCGGATATATCTACGCCTTCAGGGGCGTGGCAACTAATATCAGCTTATATCTCCCACAGTTTTAGTGCTAGAAGCTTCAAAATTGAATGTTAAGTTACTGGGGCCTCCTCATCGATGCCCCAAAAATTATTGTTACGACCCAAAAGGGGCATGACATACAGAAAAATACCCTGTAATTTTCCCATTTTTCGAATGTAAGCATCCAAACTTTACAGTTATATTCCTGAACGCCCACTCTATGCACATGCCAAAATTATTTGTCTACGGCCACTGGGGGCGTGGCAAATCAAAACTGAAAAATCTGCAGTTTTTGAGCCAATAACGCGCCAAATAATTACTTTGTGACCTTTGACCTTGTCTTTTGATTTGCTAAATTATATATATATATGTTTGAAAAGAATATTTTATTAATACAAAATAACTAAATAAGGAAAATATAACAAAAATATCAACATGACCGCACCGGGGTTCGAGCCCACACCTCTACGCTCGCTACTTAAATCACATGTTCAGAGTTGCCACCTCTCTCATTTTGAGAGATGCCATCTCTCTCGATTTAGGTGCGTGTTTTTGCTAAGGTAAGGGTTCGATCCTAATTGAAACTGTCTGGCCACCTCCAATTAAAAGTTTTAGTCTGCAGCTAATTTGAGCGGCAAAAGTGGGGATTTAAGGTTAAATTTTAAAAAATATAATGTGATGGATGCCCCTGTGTGCTGCTGGGTCGTGAAATAGTATTTCGCTGTCGGTTGCGTACGACAGCAACGTTCTTACTTGTTATACCCTGAATCATTGAAAATGGGTAAATTATTTTTGTGAAAATGTATGTAACAGGCAGAAGGAGGCGTGGCAGACCCCATAAAGGATATATATTTTTGATCAGGAGACAAACCGAATCAATTTAGACTGTCCGTCTGTCCGTACCATGTCCGTACGCGTCGAGCTCAGAAGATATAAGAGCTAGAGACTTCAAATTTTTGGGAGGTTCGTGTACAAGTTAACACATCCGGCTTGACATAGGTCATCGGCCTAAATTCTGCATGGGCAGCAAACCTGCAACTACATTTCTGCTTCCCATGCAATCGCTTCTCCGCTGACAACGCTACACGCGCGGACGTCGCGACGAACTTGATCCATGCAGCATAATTGCTGACACAGCGATTATAGGTCAGGGCTAGCTTAGCGTAAGAATATTTTGTACTTTTAGCTTTAGTCTTTTACGAACAATAAACGGAATCGGTCGATTTTAATTATCTTATACTTAGCGACATCGCGCAAGTAAAGAACAATATTAACTGGCGCCCAACCTATTGTAAAAAAGTACTCAAACACCCTGAGCAAGAAATCAACATCGTCATTACGGCATTTGAGTTTGCAAGGAAAAAAAATAAATAAATCAACAATTTATAAAAATAATTATTAAAAAAAAAAAAAAACCAACAAGAAAACACAAAAAATCAACAAGTTATATAAAAAAAAAAAACTAAAACAAAAATACAGAAAAACCATCAAAAAATTAAGAAGTTAAAAAGAAAAACTAGGCTAGAGGAGACTAGCAGAAGAAACCAACAATAATTCCAAAGAAGCGTACCCCTTTGAAATCGAAACCGTCAGACCGACGTAGAGGGCGAGACGAAGAGAAGACAACACACATCAGCAAATTATTCTATATAACATATTTTTACACATATTTAAAAGAAGTCATGTAAGTAGAGTGCTTGTTTAAAAATAAAAATACAAATTCAAAGAAGTGAAAATTATTGAGAGTGCCTTGTATCTTTGTAACACGAAATAAAAAAAAGAAGATTAAAAATATCTTATGAGCGAAAGTGACAGTAAAGAATACGATAGTGAGTTAGAAGAGTTACTAAAAGATTTCAAAGAAAAACTAGTACCAACAAAAGTAACAAACAAAATGTCTTTAAATGAGGAAAATTTGAAAGCAATATTAGAGTTTGCAGTCAATAGTGCTGTTACCAGTGCACTGCGAGGTCAGGCGCAGGTATTTGAAGAACAAATTCAGGATATTAGAAATGAATTCAAGAACATAACAACGTCCGTACCAGAAGTAGAAGTCTTCAAAGATGCCGAGATAATTCCGGGCATCGAGTGTAATGAGACTTTAGATATTGTGAAATCGGTACCCGATTTCGAGGGAAAAATTGAAACATATGTCTCGTGGCGAAAAGCTGCGCATACGGCATATAAGATTTTTGAGAGTCATGATGGAAGTTCAAAACATTATCAGGCACTGGGCATTCTGAGAAATAAAATTAAAGGCTCGGCTGATATGGTACTGTCTTCCTACGACACACCTTTGAATTTTAAAGCTATTATAAACAGACTTGACTTTGCTTACTCTGACAAAAGACCGATTTATATAATAGAACAAGAGTTGTCTGTACTAAGACAAGGAAATTTATCAACCATTCAATACTATGACGAAATCGAGAAAAAATTGACACTCCTAATAAACAAAACAATCATGACATATGATTCCACCATAGCTGCTTCCCTTAATGAAAAATATCGAGCTGACGCATTAAGAGTATTTATTTCTGGCACAAAAAATTCCTTAGCGATATTTTGTTTTCGGCAAGACCTAAAGATTTGCCATCAGCTCTGGCTCTAGCACAGGAAGTTGAGTCAAACCATGAGCGCTTCCAATTCGCAAATAGCTTTGCAAAAAATCTGAGGAAAGAACTCAACGATACGAGCAGAGAAATGCTATGGAGTATAATTCTCCAAATCCCGTGAAAACTCCATTTTTCAAACAGAAACCTCAATTTGGTAATAGCCCAAATATAAAACAGGAGTCACCACAGCCTATGGATATTGATACTTCTTCGCGGTTTAAACAACCGACTCAATATCCAAATCAAAACAATGATCCATACCAAAATCAGATTTCAAAAAGACCAAATAGTGGAACGGCCAGATACACCGGGCCCAAACAGCAAAGAATTAATCACATATCAGTAGAAGAAGCTCCCAAATGCCAGATAGACGAAGAATATCGAACACTGGCAGAATCTGAGGTATCAGATACCGATGACCAAGTACAGCTCCAAGAAGTAAATTTTTTAGAATAGTCCTGCTACCGATCGTAGAACGATCGATAGCAGGAAAGACAATAAAATTACTAATCGATACAGGCGCAGCGAAAAATTATATAAAACCGATGCCAGAATTAAAAGGAGTAATTAGTGTTAAAAAAAATTTTTTGGTTAAGACATTTCATGGCTTTAATCCAGTTCAGGAAAAATGCCTTATGCATCTTTTTGGCACCAACGCCACATTCTTTCTATTGCCAAATCTAACAAGCTTTGACGGAATAATAGGGCTGGACCTATTAAACGAAGTTTGTGCCACTTTAGACTTTAAAAGCAGCACGTTAAAACCCAGTCCGGATCCGAAAAATTCAATTCCAAAAAGTTTAAATGTCAATTTTACAGAGGTAAAAGACATAGAAGTACCCCAGGAATCAGAGAAAAATTTACAAAAATGTTAGAAGAAAGAATAAGTGTTTTCGCTGACCCAAACGAAGCTTTACCTTACAACACAAATATCATAGCCACAATCCGAACAGAAGACGAGAACCCGATCTACTCTATGCACTATCCATACCCGTTGGGGGTTTCAGACTTTGTCAATAGAGAGACTAGTGACATGTTGAGGGATAATATTATCAGACCATCAGTATCCCCTTATAATAATCCCTTGTGGGTAGTTGACAAAAAGGAGTAGACGAACAAGGAAATAGGAAAAACGCCTTGTTATCGACTTCAGGAAATTAAATTCTAAAACAATCGATGATAAATACCCTATACCCAATATCACTGCAATTCTTTCAAACCTCGGACAAGCCAAATACTTCACAACTCTTGATTTGAAGTCAGGATTTCATCAAATCCTTCTCGCGGAAAAAGATAGGGAAAAACCGCATTTTCTGTAGGAAATGGAAGTACGAATTCTGTAGACTTCCTTCGGTTTAAAAACGCTCCCGGAATCTTTCAGCGGGCAATTGATGACGTCCTTCGCGAACAGATTGGCAAATCGTGCTATGTTTATGTAGATGACGTGATTATATTCTCTGAGAATATGGAAAACCACGTCTACCATATTGCTTGGGTATTAGACAAACTGTATAACGCTAACATTAGGGTATCACGAGAAAAGTCCCACTTCTTTAAGGAAAAAGTCGAGTATCTTGGATTCGTGGTTTCCGGGGCGGTATTACAACCAGTCCCAGTAAAGTAGAAGCAATTGGTAATTCGAGCAGCCTACCAACCTGTTCCAAATAAGATCATTCCTCGGCTTAGCAGGCTACTATAGGTGTTTTATAAAAGATTTTGCATCTATAGCTAAACCATTAACTGACATACTTAAGGGTGATAATGGTAAAGCAAGTGCTGGACAGTCAAGGAAAATTCCAGTAAGTCTCAATGAGGAACAAAGATTGTCTTTCGAAAAATTGAAAAATATCTTAGCCTCAGAGGACGTAATGCTTCTATACCTGATTACCAAAAACCATTTGACTTGACCACAGATGCTTCGTCTTCTGGTTTAGGTGCTGTTTTGTCACAAGAAAAAAAACCAATTACGATGATATCAAGAATCTTAAAAGACAACGAACTGAATTTCGCGACAAATGAACGTGAGCTACTTGCGATAGTGTGGGCTTTAAAAACCCTTCGAAACTATCTGTACGGCGTAAAGAATTTAAATATATTTACTGACCATCAGCCACTTACATTTGCCGTTTCCGACAAGAACACAAACGCGAAAATCAAAAGGTGGAAAGCGTACATTGATGAACATAATGCCCACATTTTTTTTAACCGGGAAAAGAAAACTTCGTTGCCGATGCTCTTTCAAGACAAAATATTTATGCTTTAGAGGAGGACATTTCATCGGATCTAGCCACTATTCATAGCGAACAGTCTTTGACCTATACTATCGAATCCACAGAAAAGCCAATTAATTGCTTTCAAAACCAAATAATTATCGAAGAAGGCGTTACGGCTTCCCAGAAAATCGTTATAATGTTCGGGAAAAAGACAAGAAATGTCATATACTTTTCAGACAGGGACACCTTAATAGAGAAAGTATGTGATGCAGTAAAAAAGGACGTAGTAAACGCTATTAAATGCGATTTGCCAACTTTGGCATTCATCCAAAACAAAATAGTTGAAACCTTCCCTTCCACCAAATTTTGCTATGCCAGTAAATTGGTTATTGATGTCCACGATAAAAACGAACAGAAAGAAATCATAGTTACAGAACACAATAGAACTCACAGAGCGGCCCAAGAAAATATAAAGCAAATACTTCAAGATTATTTTTTCTCTAAAATGACCCGCTTGACTAATGAAATTGTCGCAAACTGTAAAATCTTTAATAAGGCAAAATATGACCGACACCCACAAAAACAATACATCGGAGAAACCCCCATTCCCAACCACGTTGGAGAAATACTTCATATCGATATATTTTCCACAGAGAAAAAATATTTTCTGACTTGCGTTGATAAATTCTCTAAATTCGCCATTGTCCAACCCATAGCCTCTAGGACAATAATTGATATTGAACCCAAAATATTGAGACTCATGAACTTTTATCCCCACACCAAATTTGTATATTGCGACAACGAACCATCGCTAAATTCGGGAACAATAAAGTCCCTTCTAAAAATCATTTTAATGTTGAAGTTGTAAATTCTCCCCCACTGCACAGTACCTCAAATGGACAGGTAGAAAGATTTCACAGCAATTTAGCAGAAATCGCCAGATGCCTGAAACTGGAAAAGCAATTAAATAATACAGTTGACCTTATTCTCCAAGCAACAATAGAATACAATAAGACAATACATTCGGTCATCAATAAGAAACCAATAGAAATAATTCATACATCCCCGCCAGAATTTGAAGCAGAAATAAGAAGTAGAATCGTTAAAGCACAAGAGCAACTCCTCCAGAGACAAAACATAGATAGGAGAGATAGGACCTTTCAGGTAGGCGATAAGATACTGATAAAATTAAACAAGAGACTTGGCAACAAGTTGACACCCTAGTTTGAAGAAGTCACAGTTGAAGCCGACTTGGGGACATCGGTTCTTGTCAAGGGGAGGGAGGTGCATAAGGATAACATTAGATAAACGAAGCATCCTTCTAGTACTCATTCTCTTTACTCTTAACAGGGTTTGGATACTATGCCTTCTACTATTAGGACCAATGACAACCGGAAAGATAACAAACTACTCGAACTCAGAATACATCCCAATACTGGACGGGAAAGCTATTATTTGGAAAGATTATGAAATCCTCAGACACTCAACTAATCTTTCAATGTTCTCGGAAATTACCGATGAGACAACGGCATTAATGGTTCACTTCCCTTTATCTCATATGAGATTACTTCTTGAGTCCGACATACAACATATAAGAAATCTATTGGAAACAGTTAACATTCATCATAGACAGACTAGGAGCATTAATATACTAGGAACAGCTCTGAAGGTAATAGCAGGAACACCAGACTTTAATGATTTCGAAGAACTTAAATTCCAGCAAAAAGAATTAGCTAATTCAATAAACAGGCAGGCTTCAATAAATTCAAAGGTTCAGGAGAAAATAAATAAATTAACAGAGTCAGTAAATACCATCATTAAATTTGCAAAAGAGAAGCAGATTGAGACAGGCGAACTTTACCGAACTTTGCTCAATAGAAATAGAATTATGATTTCGGAACTTGAGACTCTAATGTTGTCAATTACACTTGCAAAGATACAAATAGTGAATCCGGTAATTTTTGATTCAGAGGATTTAAAGAAAATGGTAAATGAGCACTCTGCAGGGCTAACTATAACTGATTTAATTGAAATATCTTATGTTAACGTAATATTAGATAATAATTTTTTACATTTCATTATTAAATACCCCAATCCTAGTTTAGTTTGTAAAAAATAACCATGTTTCCAGTTCAACACAACGGATCAATATTACACTTCGAAGAAAATAATAACGTCGCAGATTGCGGTAATAAAATAATACCAATCATAAATTGCACCGCTACGCTTACCTCCACATTCTGCAAGCAACTAAATTCGACAACCTGTGCCCAGCAGCTACACTCACGAGGCATAGCACACTGTGACACCCGTCCCAGTAACTTACAACCGCTGGAGATAATCGATGACGGGATTATTATCGTAAATGAGGACACGGTCGTAATCCAAACAGAGAACGGCACCAACACAACAATCCACGGAACTTACTTGTTGACGTTCGATGAGGAAATACAAATAAATGGGTCTCTCTACAGAAACATTAAAAATATCGTCAAAAGACACCCAGGCTCAGCAACGTCAACCACACTAAATATTACTGGTCATAAGAAAATTCTGAGCATGCCATACCTCCAAAGATTGAACTTCGAAAATCTTCATCATATTGGCAGCATCGAGAGGAACATGAAATTATGGCCTATAATAATGACCACCCTATTTGTCACCATCCCAGCCGCTATATTCGTCTGTTATAAAACCTTCCAAAAATGGAGAAACAACAAAGAGCAAGCATCGCTACGTAGTGTCATTGACACCCTGAGGAAAACCGGGGACGGCCTTCGAACTAGCGAGGGAGGAGTTAACACATCCGTCTTGACATAGGTCATCGGCCTAAATTCTGCATGGGCAGCAAACCTGCAACTATATTTCTGCTTCCCATGCAATCGCTTCTCCGCTGACAACGCTACACGCGCTGACGTCGCGACGAACTTGATCCATGCAGCATAATTGCTGACACAGCGATTATAGGTCAGGGCTAGCTTAGCGTAAGAATATTTTGTACTTTTAGCTTTAGTCTTTTACGAACAATAAACGGAATCGGTCGATTTTAATTATCTTATACTTAGCGACATCGCGCAAGTAAAGAACAATATTAACTTACAGCATGAAAAGAGCGAGGTTGTTTCAAATAATCGATAACTGTCATCGTTTAAGTATTGCACAGTTTCGGTTTTTGTTAAATTTTGAATGCCACGCCCCATTCGCCCCGAATTTGCAAAACGGTCATTTCAAGTACTGTAGGCTTGTGCTTTGCCACATACATACTTATGAATGGCATGATCACGCCCACAAAATTGATCAAAAAACGTTTGTCTACGAAAAATGTTATTAAACATTTAATATCTCATATAATCGGCGCATTGCAGACTGACCTCAGTGGCTGAGTCAAATTGCACAGTTAGCAGACTGTGTGCTTGTTAGTGTGTATATGTCTTTCTACATACAAATAAAAGCCACGGAGAATGTTAGCGGATCTCACGAATAGCTGTTATTCGCAGGGTTCATGGGGACCTCCTAGTCGAGCAGTCTTGACTAGAGCACTCATACTTGTTATACCCCGAACCTATTGAAAATGGGAAATCAGGGTATAATGGTTTTGTGAAAATGTATGTAACAGGCAGAATGAGGCGTGGCAGACCCCATAAAGTATATATATTCTTGATCAGGAGAGAAGCCCAGTCGATTTAGCCCTGTCCGTCTGTCTGTCTGTCTGTCCGTCTGTCCGTCCGTCCGTCTGTCCGTATGTTTAAACGCGTTGATCTCAGAAGATATAAGAGCTAGAGACTTCAATTTTTTTTTTGTAGGTTCATGTATATCACGATTCGATCGAGTTTGTTTCAAATAATCGATAACTATCATCGTTTTAATGTTATCGATTAAAACCCGATATATTCATTTAGTTAAAAAATTCTATTTTATTCATCTTTATAGTTAGAGTCTTCAAATTTTGCATTTAGTGTTATTTGAGCCTTCTGAAATTTCGGTTTTTATTAAAGTTTGGATGCCACGCCCCCTTCGCCTCAAATTGCTATATCACGTATTTCACATGTGGCACATACACACATATGAATGTCATGATCACGCCCTACAAGCTTGATCAAAATCGTTGGTCTAGAAAAAAGTTATTTAACATTTAATTTCCCATAACATTCGCATGCAAATAGCAGCCAAAGAACAGCTGACGCACCGACTTGAGCTTGTGTGTGCGTGCGCCTGTGTATGTGTGTGTGTATGTTTTGCTTGTAATAAACGTACATATGCATGTGTATATAAAAGAAACGAAGAATGCTTGGAATAGCGGTTCTTCCCAGGGTTCAGGGTATACCCTAGTTGAGCGGTGTCTACTTGAGTTTTCTTGCTTGTTTATTCATTTATTTACTTATTTAAAAATACATATTAGCAAGATTAGGTTAAAAATAACTCACGATGCTAGCGGGATTACCGTAAAGCATTGCTTCGCAAGCGTTTTTCGTTATTTTAGACAGAAGTAGTTACTCGTTGGCTTCGTTCAACTCTGCGAAGCTTCACCACAATTAGAGTAGCGAAGGAACTGATTTGGTTCCAAGCTGCCTCAGACTCCAGCATGATCGCGACTAAGTTAATCCGTTTAATGGAGCGGCCCACTGTTGCTTCGAGGGCACTCCTCTCCGCGAAGAAGCGTTCACACTCAAAGATTGCGTGGTTAGCGTCTTCCAATAGTTTTTGTCTACACCAGTTACACTCATCTGAGTCGTCATGGCCAAAACGCTGTAAATAGCTGCGGAAGCATCCGTGTCCCAAAAAAATTTGTGAAAGATAGAAATTAATCTCGCCATGCTTACGATTGACCCATGGTTCTAGCTCCGGAATGAGAAAATCGCGTAGATCGTCCTTTCGTCGAGTTGTCCCATCTTCTTTGCCATTGTGAAATTCTGATCGTTCTGGATGTATTACTTGCGTCGCGTACAGGTTCGCTTGTACTGCGCTCCACGACCAAAGATCCTCAAGTGGAAACATTCCGGCTATGACAAGCGCCGCGTTATCTCAGACTGTTCCCATGCTTCCATCTGGTACCTTGTATGGCGGAGGTTGCGAGGCCAACAACTTTGCTCAACGCATCCGTCATTGACATGGCTTTCCAGAACCCAAATTGGCTTGGGGACAGGCCGCCGGCACTTGAGGTTGTAGCCTCCAGACTGGAATAGACCAATTCTTCGAACACCTTTCCCAAAGTATCCAAGAGACAAATTGGCCTGTAGGATGAAAGCTCCTCCGGTGGTTTTCCAACCTTGGGTAGCAATACCAGGTTTTGGATCTTCCAGCATGCAGGGAACGTTTCCTGAGGTAAACATGAATTAAATAGCTCAGTAAACGCCCCTGGTTGCAGCTTCCTCATTAGTAACTAGAGCTGCATCAGAGCTGCTCGAATCCTGGGTTGCTGATGTAGAGTCACGACCATGATTGGAGCTCAGTCTATCTTCGTCTCGCGGGTACGCATATACTCCGGAATTTGGCGATCTGCTCATTCTACCAATACATAGGCGCTTGGTGTTGCGTGAACTGCTTGCGCCGCTGCATGCTTGCGTTGCAGCGCTCTGTATTTGGGTAGTCATTTGGCAATTTTTGGCCTCAGCATTGCCAGATATGCCCAGCGCATGGATGCCCTCCGAAAAGGCTGTCGGGTTGAAGGTGTCCAGGCGATAAGCTTCCCTCCACAGAGTTGGCTCACCGATTGTGAACAGAAGTGCAGAGTGATCGCTGCCCGTATAGCTTTCGCTTCATTTTGCCTCTCGAAAAAGGGACGAACCAATTTCCAGTCCTACTGAAGGCGTACGAGTATGCCCTAGTTGAGCAGAGCCACATACAGCGTCGCGAAGATTTCCGATAGAGTGCGGCATTTGTTGAAAGGCTGCCCCATTTCATGGTCTATGTGTTGAAGTCGCCAGCTATGATGGCCTTCCGGCCTCTTACGTCCTCAGCAAGCTCGTCGAGCACCTCAGTGAATTCGTTGAGCTGCATGCTGGGTAGCAGGTAGCAGCTATACATCCATATGCTGCCGTATCGAGCGCGCACAAACCCGTTGCAAGACTTGACATCTGCAAGCGCATTTGCTGAGCTGCCGCATTTCCACAACGCTGTTTTGCCACTGGTGTCTATGGCCTGGGGCAGCAGGTCATGCAGTGATGGGGTTCGCTGAGGAAAGCTACGTCTATTAATTTCTCGCTCGCAGTCTGCTCTATCAGAGCTTGAGTAGCTATGCAATGGTTCAGGCTTAGCTGTAGAAACATTAGCATTTCATTTTTTGGACAGCTGCGCGAGATGATGGGCGCTTAAAGCTACCCTCCGCGAGATCAGTCTGCTTTTTGCAGAGGCAGAGGCTGCATTTTGGTGTCTTTTCGCAGCTTTTAGCTGCGTGGCCTATCAATCAGCAGCTGAAGCAAGCACCTTTCAAGCAGCAATGTGCCCGTAGTCCAAACATTTGAAGCAGCGTGTCCCCAGCTCGGATACGGCAGATGACCCATCCAACACGAATTTCGGCGAGCGCACCCAGAGCTCTGGCCTTAGCAACTGGGAGGACGACAGTGGCTCTTTGCTGTCCTCCGAAGGCTGGACGTAGCGACTTGACGACGTCCATAGAGAGCGAGCTGCCTTTCAGCGCATTCCTTGTTGCCTCGACTAGCTCCTCTCTGCTCGCTAGCTCGTCCAGATCGCGGATCTCGATTTGCGCGGACTCTGTAAGCGTTTTAACCACCGCGCGTTCGCCCAAGGCTTTGCCAACAGACTTCTGGAGAACCTCAGCGCTATGCTCGGGCTTCTTGCTCAACTGAATGGCAGCATGTCAGCATAGCTACAACCCTCTACTCCAGAAACTGTGATAGCGTCCGTCCTCGGTCGCTTGTAGTGCTGTTTGCGCCCTTTTAACTCCGTCTTATTCGCTACTTTGGCCTGTTGCCCTGCCTGGTTCGACCCTGCAGGGACTGCCTGTGGAGCCCTTTGCTTCTTCGCTTGGGTCTAGATCTCTTTTGCTCAGGGGCAACGTCGCTCGAGCGTTTAGGCGTATTGCTGGAGGGTCAGTCGTTATGGGCCGTCAGGCCTTCTAATGCTGCTCCTGTGTGCTGGATAGTGCCCTTCAAAGTGGTTTGTGCCTCGCACTCAACCGAATGAGACTGCTGTACTGAAGCCTTCTGCTGTGGCACTGTCTGTTGTGGCGGAGATCGCTGCAATGCAGAGCGGAGCTCAAAGGCTTGCAGCTCGTCCTCCATTCTTCCCTCCATTATGCACCGACTACCAAGGCGGGAAGTCTGTAGTGGGCAACTACTGATTATGAAATCTTCAGTTAAGCTTAAAGACTTTCACTTAAAAACTCTGTTCAAAGCCGAAAGTATGCACTACTTTCAGTAGCTCCAACTGCACTCTAGCTAGTTAGGTTGCTGTCTTTGCTATGACTCAGCGGCATGCCAAATTTTGGTGAGTAGCTGATTGTCCGCTGCAGTTTCCAGCACTACTAACAGCTATTAGAGTGAGTGACCCTGTTGCTGTTTGTTTGCCTAGACGTGTCTAAACTTTTTACAATTTTTCGCCCGAAAAATGGGAAAATCGAAGCTGACGCTACCAATACCACAACATCTACCAATATCTACTCCCCGCTCCAGAGCTATTGGCATCAACCGCCACCGAAATACTCTGCGTTTTGCCGCACAGTAAGTCAATTTTCTGCCGCGCCTGCAGCATACACGTTTATTACTCGACTTATTTTTTTCGCAGTGAAAAACAGATTTTATCGATGTTTCCGAGGAACACTTTTCATTAGCGACCGTATTCCACGAAAACACAAATCAGTGTTTTCTGTGTGCTTGTGCGTGCGTCTGTGTGTGAATGAGTTGCTTGCTACATACATAAAAAGTAATGGAGCATTTTAGCGGTTCTTAGGAATCGAGGTTCTTCGCAGGGTTAAGGGGATCTCTCAGTCGAGCAGTCTCCACTAGAGCACTCATACTTGCTGTTGTTGTGAGTTGATTCTCTCAACGCATTAATCCTTTCTTTGCTTTGCGCTTGTTCTTTATTTTATTCTAATCTTCTGTTTTTGTTGTTGTGAGTTGTTTTTCAACGCATTAATCCTCTCTTTGCCGTGCGCTCATTTCTTTTGTGTGTAATCTTCCGTTTTGGTTTGTTTAATCCCAATTGCCAATATGACATGTTGCAAAAAACTTGCTCTACGCGGCAAACTTTCATTCTACACAAGTGCAATTTGTTATTTGCTGCTTGTGTGAGAGTATTATGCACATTAAATGAACTAGCCTTACAGGGCGCGACTATGATAAGGTCATGTCCACTGCTAAAATTGATTGTGGCGGCTTACGGTAGTTTGTCAAATTTGTTTGGAAGAACAAATAAATTTTTCCAAAATGTATAACTCGGTGCGGGTTCCATTTTATATTCTTAATAATATATCAAACCAGTTGTTTAGTGAACTAGATGCTGGTGATAAATTATTAAGTAAATATGATTTTTAATCTTCTCAAGCTGAGACGTCGGCTGCATCTCATAATTTATTAGCGCCTTCTACACCTTGTTCTGACTCTCTTGCAATTCCATCTTCTTGCAGTGCGTCAGGTACACCACAATTAGATATCCCAGAGTATATACTGATTCCAACTCCTTTATCTCCATCTGTTGCTCAAACTACGAACAACACTCTGGTCATTTCTCCTACAATTACCATACCTACTTTATCTGACATTTAAGCAAGTGTTCTTATCCAGGCTTTTATTTCCAGTAAATCAGAAGCTAAAGTCTTTATATCCAAGTTCAATTTTGAGACTCCACGTGAAATTGCTTCTTTTAAAATCAACGTATCAACTGAATTTGCTAAACCCTTCCTCGGTACAATCTTCATCCAATATTGTGCCAAAAAACTAATAACAGTTCAACCTTCTTCACAGATCTTAATATATAAAAACGTCCGTGGTCTGAATTATAAACTCAGAAGACTTTATCTGAGTAGTTTCAGTTTTCGTTTTGATATTATCGACCTGACTGAAACGTGGTTAAGCTCGAATGTTTATAATAGTGAGATTCTCTCGAATGATTTCACTATATACAGATATGATCGACTGTCTCGTAGAGGTGGATGTATCTTATTAGGTGTTAAATCTAATATTCTCTCCGAACCATTCATTTTTTCAGCATCTCATGATGTTGAGATAGTTGCTGTTAAACTAGCCCTTAAATCTTGTTCCCTTTATATTACTTGTTCATATATTCCCCCCTCTTCTGATGATCAAGTTTATGCGCAACATATGGTTTGCATTAAAGAAATCTATGGACATGTAAAGGATGATTTCTTTCTGGTGTTGGGTGACTTTAATATACCGAACACTTCCTGGATCTCTAATCCTAGTTCAAGTTCCCCTATTCCTTCAATTGATCATTTTTTCTTTGATGAATTACTTTCTATTTCTATGTCTCAGATGAATTCAATCTCAAATCATCAGAATCGGTGGCTTAATCTGGTTTTTATTAATGATGACTCATGCATTAATGTTTCTAGATCACCCCCTTTTTGTTTACCTGAGGATAGTTACCATCCTTCATTGGAGGTATCTCTGTCCCTAAGTACTCCCCCAATTTGTGAATCTACTCCGTCAAAACAACGTTGTTATAATAAGTGTAATTTTGCTTTGCTTAACCAACTTAATAGTGCAACAGATTGGTCTATGTTATATGATTCCGTTGATGCTAATTGTGCAACAACTATTTTCTATAACATTTTTAACTCTCTTATTGATGAGTGGGTTCCTATGTGTCTCCCTGGCCCTTTTTCTAATAAACCTCCATGGTTTACTCAGACGCTTTCCCAAATTTTAAAAAACATTAAGTCTAAATGTTTTGAAAATTTTAAAAAGTGTGGCTCCACTATTAACTGGTCTAAATATTCTATAGCCAAGTCGAACTTTAACATTTTAAATTCTCGTTGCTATGAGAATGACCTTAGGCATTGTAAAAGGCAGTTTGCTCGTCGCCCTAAAAATTGCATTCCTTTGTAAACTTGAAACGTAAGTCTTCTAGTTTACCTTCCACATTATTTCTTGAGTCTATCAATTCTGGCAATGATTATGATTCCTCTGACCTTTTGCTGATTTCTTCCAATCAACTTACTCATCTGTAGACCCCTATAAAACTTCTTACCCTTATTATATCTCTTATACAGATATTATTAACGCTTCCAATATTTCCCTTGATTCTCTGATTTCAGCTATTCGGTCAATGAAATCATCTTACTCGCCTGGAACTGATAATATTCCTGGTTGTGTTATAAAAGAATGCTGTGACTCCTTCAGTTACCTTTACTAAAGCTTTTAACTTATCTCTGGAAACCTCTATGTTCCCGTCTATTTGAAAAGAGTTTTTTGTTATCTCTATATAAACAAGTAAGAAAGCTCTAGTCGAGACTGCTCGACTAAGAGGTCCCCTGAACCCTGCGAAGAACTCCGATTCCTAAGAACTGCCAACATTCTCCGTTGATTTATATGTACATATGTAGCAAGCAATACATACACACACTCGACGCACGCACAAGAACACACACAGACGCACGCACAAGCAAATAATCTGCTAAATGTGCATTATGACTCACCAGCTTCGCTGCTGCTGCAAGACGCCGATAATATGAGGCATTAAATGTTTTTCTAGACCAACGATTTTGATCAAATTTGTTATACGTAATCATGTCATTCATATTGTGTGTGTGCCAAAGCACAAGTCTCTAGTACTTGAAATACGTGATTTAGCAATTTGAGGCGAAGGGGACATCGAAAAATTTAACAAGAACCGAAATTGCGTAAGGCTCGAAAAACACTAAATGCAAAATTTGAAGACTCTAACTATAAAGATGAATTAAATAGAATTTTATAACTAAATGAAGATATCGGTTTTTAATCGATAACATTAAAACGATGATAGTTATCGAATATTTGAAACTCGATCGAATCGTGATATACACGAACTTCCAAAAAATTCTCGCTCTTATATCTTCTGATATCGACGCGTTCTAACATACGGACAGACGGACGGACGGACGGACGGACGGACGGACAGACGGACGGGGCTAAATCGACTCGGCTTGTCTTCCTGATCAAGAATATATATACTTTGTGGGGTCTGCCACGCCTCCTTCTGCCTGTTACATACATTTTCACAAAACCATTATACCCTGATTTCCCATTCTCAATGGGTTCAGGGTATAAAAAAGCTATTAAACATTTAATTTCCTTAACATTGGCACACAAATAGCAGCCAAAGAACAGTTGACGCAGCGACTTGCGCTGGCGTGTGCGTGTGCCTGTGTGTGTGTGTGTGTGTGTGCCTGTGTGTGTGTGTGTATTGCTTGTAATGTATGTGTCCTGTCAAAAGGGCTTGGTAATATATACCATATAAAAAAAAAGCAACTTGTGGTCTTTAACAAGCAGCTTGCCGACAACGAAGTCTTTTTGAGTACTGATTTTAATGCAACTTCAAACTTAAGCTAGTGCGCAGAGAGCTAGCACAGAGACCCGAACATCTACTCCATCCCGCTCTCGTGCTGCTCTTTACAGTGCCCTAATTAATTTGATGCACCTTACAGCCTAAAACCTGACATTATGCCCAGTCAAATGACTGAACATCGGCCGCGTTGAAAGGCCGCAGGGCTTCAACTTCACTTAATACTTAAACTAAACTATGTAATAGGCAAGGGTGCAATGCGATGAATTGGGCGTTTGTATGTTCCCGATTTGGTCTTTATGACCACCACTCGCACCCTACCATCTCCGCCGGTATCGCTTCGCTCACCACGCCGAGCATCCACTGCTGAGGCGGAGCGTTGTCGTCTCCCACGAGGGCGACTGTGCCTACTTCCACGTTCCTCGACTCTCGCGTCCACTTGCTCCTTTGCTGCAGACTGAGCAGGTAGTCCCTGGACCAGTCTGTCCAGAATCGCTGCTTGATTCTTGATGTCAGCTGCCATCTGTTTAAGTAGGGCAGCCTGACATCGTCGATTGGCTGCGTTGATGCGAGTGGCAGCGGCACGAGCGTTGCGCCGACCAGCAGATGAGCTGGGGTGAGCACCTCGCCGTCGTTTGGGTTGCTGCTGGGAGCGATGATCGGCCGCGAATTGAGAATGGCCTCCACCTCGGCGAGCACCGTTGCCAACTCGTCCTGGCACAGCACTGCGCTGCCAATTGCCTTGAGCAACAGGCCTTTCGCCGACTTCACCGCTGCTTCCCACAGGCCGTCGAAATGCGGCGCTCGTGGGGAATGAAAACAAACTCCATTCCCCATTCCGCAGCATATGTTTGAATCGCAGCTGAATTGGCGCTGAATTTGGCCGCAAAGTCTGCCAGCGTGCGAGCCGCACCCACGAAATTGGTGGCATTGTCGCAGTACAGCTTCCTGACAAGGCCACGTCGACCAATGCACCTAGATAAACACATCAGAAAGGTGGTAGAGGTTAGATCGGTTACAAGCTCTATATGTACAGCCTTAGAAGTGAAGCAGACGAATATGGCAATATACATCTTAACGGGCGCTTTGCCCCGAATCCTCAACGAAACTAAAATTGGACCACAAAAGTCCACTCTGCTGATCTCAAAGGGTCTGTTCGCGTGTAAACGATCAGCGGGAAGGTTGCCCATTATTTGCGACAAAAGCTTCGGCTTATATCGAAAGCAATGCACGCATTTTCTCACCACTGCACTGCACACCTCTCGAGCATTGATCACCCAGATCTGTTGCCGAAGTAATCCCATCAGGACCATTGGATTGGCATGACAGTGCGTGTGATGCAAATGCTCTAAATAGAGTGTGACAAATCGACTCTTTTTAGGCAGCAGCAAGGGGAACTTGGCATTATGCGCTAATGGCGCTTTCATCAAACGACCTCCTACCCGCACCAACCACAAGACACGCTTGCCATGTTGGTGAGAGTGCAGGAATGGAGCCAGTTTTTGAAGAGCCGGTTGCAAAACTGTGGACTTTTTTAATTTTTCAATTCCTTGAGCGAATTCTGTATGCTGAATCACAGATACTGCTGCAAGAAAGGCGAAACTTAATTCAGAAGCTGAAGGAATCAAAGATACATGTTTCTGGCTCCTTCCATTGATGAAGCGGAACATGTAAGCGATTATGCGGATCAGCCTTGGAAATGAAGATATAGCTTCTATTAATGGCGTGATGGAATTCACGATCTCCTCAACTGCAACCGTAGTAACGGCAGCTCTACGCCTCTCTAACGACTCCAATTCCTTCGACAGCTTAAAATGTGGGTTTGCTGGCCACAATTCTTCTGAATGTTGTAAAAATGACGGTCCGTCAAACCAGATTGAAGATCGAAGTTCTTCAACTGAACATCCCCGAGACACTATGTCCGCCGGGTTGTCTTTTGTAGGGACATGACGCCAGGAGACATTGGCTGTCAACTCCTGAATGGTTGCTACCCGATTGGCAACAAATGTGTTCAAGTTTGATGAGTGCATTTGCAGACAATGAAGAACAACTTCTGAGTCTGACCAAAAAACAACTTTGTCTAATGGACAGTCGAATAATGTCTTTACCGCGTCCCACACGGTAGCTAATAACTCCGCAGCACACAGTTCAAGCCGCGGCACTGATTTCGTTTTCAGTGGGGCTACTTTGGACTTGGCGGTTAGCAACCGTAGGCTCTTGTTGACGCATCAGCGAAGCCATGGACTTGACAGCCTCTTGCTTTAAGCGTGCCTACGTAACGAGGTATGCACAAAGCATTTAATTCTGAAAAACAGTTGGTCACTGCTTCCAACTCTTGTATCATTTGGCAGGTAGTTGGTCATCCCATCCAAGCTTATTCAACCACATTTCCTGTATCAGAACCTCTGCACGAGTTACAATCGGACTTAGCAAACCTAAGGGATCGTATAATCGTGCCACAAACGATAGAACGGACCGCTTGGTAGGATTCGAATCTCTTGTAGATTCCATTGTATATTTGAACACGTCAGCCTTCGGATTCCAAATTAATCCCAAGGTTTTTGTGTCTTCGTGATGACCAATGACAATGTTGTCCTCTGCTGATTGAGCTGCAAGTTTCTCACAGTTGAACGACCATTTTGTAAGATGGAAGCCAAACCCTTGAAGAATTGCGTTTAAATCGCGATGCAACAAGCATAACTCCTCAGCGCTGTCTGATCCTGTCAGCAAATCATCGACATAAAAGTCGTGAGTTAAGGACCGAGCTGCAGCTGGGTGAGTGGAAGCATGTAATTCGCTCAGATACTTTAGGCATCGAACTGCCAAAATGGCGCAGCAGCTGTCCCATACGTTACTGTATTTAAGCGAAAAATTTGTAACGGGTCAGTGAGCTTTTCTCCACACAACAAGTTGAAAGTTGCGCTGGGACTCGTCTAATTCTATTTGACGGTACATTTTTCCTATGTCTGCGGTTGCAGCCCAAGGGCGAAGTCGAAAACGTAGCAACGTTTCCCATAACTGAGGCTGAATGGTCGGACCCACCATGAGTAGATCATTCAGCGACAACTAAGAAGACGATTTGCTAGAGGCATCGAACACTACCCGGAGCTTCGTTGACGAGCTGTGCGGTCTTAGCACGCATTGGTACGGAATGAAGTAATGCGGCTCTCTCGGAATCTGATTATCTGTCGGACTCATATGACCCAAGGCCAAGTACTCCTTCATGAAGTCAATGTACATGGGCCGAATGTCATCTTCTTTGCACATTCTTCTTTCCAGAGCCATGAACCGTCGTTTGGCTATGTCATATGACATACCTAGACTGTGCGGACTAGATTTAAATGGCAACGACACTCTGAGTCGACCCGAGGTGGTTTGGCGAATAGTCTCTATAAAGGACTTCTCGCACAGCTGTTGTTCTGGGGTATACAAATTTCAATCAATTGTATTAGGTTTGTCTTCTAACTCCCAGAACTTTCGAACGATAGAGTCTACATAGATCTCGTCCTTCACAACGCTCATTAAAGTTGAAGAACGGGCGGCTATTTCCTTCGTTCGACAACGACCAGACACTATCCAACCAAAGGCTGTGAGTTGGAGTGTTGGACTGTTGCTAGTTCCCTTTATTCGGCCTTCTCTTAATACATAAAAAAATATCGGCACCGAGAAGCATATCAATGCGTTGTGGCTTGTGGAACTGAGGATCAGCTAACTGCACGCTATCAGGCACAGTGATCTTCTCAGTAAGTTTCTCAGGTTGATACGACGATATGGACCGGAGGATACCAAAATCAGTCATGATTTGTGTGTCGTCCGTTCGTGAGGCTATCGATGTCTGAACACTGTGACTAACGATTGACTGACAGTTAGCAATACCCAATAACTGAATAACCCTTTTTGTTTCTTCAATTTTAATTGCTTAGCTAACTCAGTGATGAAGTTTACCTGAGAGCCGGAGTCTAAGAGGGCTCTAGTTAACTGATATGATCCTGATTGATCTTTTACTCTGACGACAGCAGTTGCCAGGAGAACTTGGTCAGAGGCGCTACTTGCGTGGTTTACTGGGATAGCCGTTGAGGCAGTCTGAGGAGTCTCCGAAGTGTATCTGTGTAGCATTGAATGATGGGGCTTAGAGCAAACACGACAGTGAGCTGATTTACAAGAGGCTACCGAATGTCCTATTCGCAAGCAGTTTATACAAAGAGGAAAACTCTTTGCGAATTTAAATCGATTCTGGCAGGGTATGGCTGCGAATGATGAACAAGACTGGACATAGTGATCATCAGATTTGCAAAAACACACTTATTGACTTGGAGCTGACTTGGAAGAGCAACGGCTAGTGACGTTTTTCCACCTCTTTTTCCACTGTCATGAGGTGTCTTACGACCTACGCCGCATGCAGAAGAGACTTCTTCAGCAGTCAAATGCTGATAGCGTCTATTTAATGCAACTTCACAATCATTCCACAATGGAAGTTTGTTGTAGTCCCAGTTCTCTTCCCATCTTGAGCGCGTGCCAGTGTCTACTTTGCTCATTACTAAATGTATTAACATGGCATTGGAAATCTGTTTATCAGAGCCTAGCGATAACAGCGATTCATAAATGGCACGCACCGAATCAATCATCTTGCGCAAAGATGCTGCTGACGTGCAGACATACTGGGTAGTTCGAACAGCTTGGAGATGCTATTAAAAAATATGAGACATTGGTTGTCATACACTGTTTTTAAAGCCTTTAAAGCTTTCGGGTAATTATCATCTGTTACCTGATAAGCCTTAACAGTACCCAGTACTTCTCGATCTAGGCACGACAACAAATGATTAAACTTTCTATGTTCGACAGAGTTGGGTCATTGTCAACTAAGTTCTCGAACAGACATATAAAGTTTTTGTATTCGGAATACTCTCCACTAAATTTTGGTAATTTAATGTGAGGTAGATTTCTAGTATGTGACACGGAGCTAATCATGGTCGAATTGGCATGACTTTCCGGTTTTGGTTGACTGACACTGTCTCGCTTCATTAGTAGGGCCTTGGTTGTGACACACAACTCCTCTAATGATGATCGAGGCACTAAATCTGAATTAATGTCGTCCAGTTCTTGCTGTATTTTAAACGCGTTTTCTATATATCGGTTTAATATTTCTAATCGACATTCGATTTTAAAGGGCTCTACCGATATTGTGAAGTCTTTTAACGATTTGTTGATACGCGTTATATCGTTTGTAACGTTTTTATAAGCATTCAGCAGGCTTTCAATCCGCGCTGATGATGACTCGTCCATAGACCGATTCTTTCCTCGCTTGCCAGTCATGATTCTCAAATGTTATTCAATTGAAACCAATTTCAATTAAACCCGAGTTATAATGCAAGCGAAGGGATTGCAGAATAATATCCACTGCGTTCGGTCGATGCTCTATGTGTTATACGTTAGCTAGTTGTATATGGGCTGCTACTAACGATTGTAACATATACCTGTAAGTTATTCAGCTAATACAACCACCCACTGTTTGATCGTGAGTGTCGAACCTTCACTCATACACGTTCGATGCGCACAATGAATCACGCAAGTTGGGGCACAGATGCAAGGCCGAACTTCACAACAGAGGACAACAAGAGCTGATGAGTGCCGAGCATGCACTCATACACGTTTGATGCGCACAACGATCAGCGCAACGGGGAGCGCAAATGCACAGCCGAACTTCACAACAGCGGACAACAAAAGCTGGTGAGTGCCGAGCATGCACTCATACAAGTTTGATGCGCACAACGAGAGCGCAACGACGACGAAGAGCGGATAGCAACAACAATGTATCAGCGCTCTATCTTCGCAAGCGAGAGCGCACACAACAACGATTGTGCGACCAATAATAGACAACTAGCGAAGAGTTTAAGAGATCGATTTGAGCACAAAAGGCGGCAAAGCTGTGTGAAACGGTTTCTTATTTTCTTTTCTTTCTTTACACAGAGGCTGAACTCTCTGGCTCCGTTTTGACTCTATGTTCGTCAAATTCGAGAGCAGACAGAGGTCAATGTCTAATTATTTTGACAATATATATGTATGTACAAATAACCAAGTTAAGCATTAATGATAGGCATATACACATGTACATAGGTTTACCTGCAGTTAAAATCTGCATATCTCGAGTGCACTTTATTGAATTTAGAACACTCGGTATATGTACGTATAACACTATGTACTTCCCTGATTATTAGTGCAATCCATGTAATCCTCCTATATGTAATCCACCGATGTCACCTGCTGTTGAAGAGTCCACCCGGGGCGCCAAAAATGTCCTGTCAAAAGGGCTTGGTAATCTATACCATATAAAAACAAGTAAGAAAACTCTAGTCGACGCCGCTCGACTAGGGTAAACCCTGAATCCTGCGAAGAAACGCTATTCCGAGCATTCTTTGTTTCTTTATATACACATGAATATGTACGTTCATTACAAGCAAACCATACACACACACATACAGGCGCAAGCTCACACAAGCGCAAGTCGGTGCGTCAGCTGTTGTTTGGCTGCTTTGCATGGCAATGCTATGGGAAATTAAATGTTTAATAACTTTTTTCTAGACCAACGATTTTGATTAAACTTGTTGGGCGTGATCATGTCATCCATATGTATGTATGTGCCAAAGCACAAGTCTCTAGTATTTGATATACGGGAGTTACAAATTTGAGGCGAAGGGGCGTGGCACCCAAATTTAACAAAAGCCGAAATTGCGTAAGGCTTACATAACACTAAAAGCAAAATTTGAAGACTCTAGCTAGAAAGATGAATTAGATAGAATTTTATAGCTCGATTTAGATTTTCGTTTTTAATCGATAACAATAAAACGATAACAGTTATCGAATTTCTGAAACAAACTCGATATGCGCGCCGTATACAGGGACCTACAAAAAAAATTTGAAGTCTCTAGCTATTGTAAGTTCTGATATCGACGCGTTCATACATACGGACAGACGGACAGACGGACGGACGGACAGACGGACAGACGGACAGACAGACGGACAGGGCTAAATCGACTCGGCTTGTCTCCTTGATCAAGAATATATATACTTTATGGGGTCTGCCACGCCTCCTTCTGCCTGTTACATACATTCACATTTCAACAAAAACATTATACCCTGAATTCCCATTTTCAATGGGTTCAGGGTATAAAAAGCAACTTGTGGTCTCCAACAAGCAGCTTGCCGACAACGAAGTCTTTTTGAGTACTGATTTTAATGCAACTTCAAACTTAAGCTAGTGGGCAGAGAGCTAGCACAGAGACCCGAACATCTACCGAGAGCACTCCATCCCGCTCTCGTCGCTCTCGTGCTGCTCTTTACAGTGCCCTAATTAATTTGATGCACCTTACAGCCTAAAACCTGACATTATGCCCAGTCAAATGACTGAACAGTATGCATGCTCGAAATAGCGGTTCTTCGCAGGGTTCAGGGTATCCCCTAGTCGAGCGGTCTCGACTAGAGTTTTCTTACTTGTTAGCCCCACAAGCGACCACAATTTAAATGTTTTATAAGTTATTCAACTTATCAATAGGCAGTATAAGTTTAGTACTAGTTAAATAAATTCTTAATACCAAAAAAAAAAAACATTTTTTTCTAACAAGGAAAATTAATGTAAGAGTGCCAAAAGACCTTTTGCATTGACTTTTTCAGCCATTTGCTCACTTACTGAGGATCAGCTCGCGACCAAAAAAATGTTCGGGAACAGATGTACAGCAATAAAGATCGATGCAAAAAACCCAAAACACACCCCTCATGCGAAGACCAATTCAGACAAGAAAAAATCGATCTTGTTCAGAGCGAGAGCGGAATATTTTCTCTTTTTCGCTCCTGCTCTGACTTTGAGCGTGAAGAATAAACGCTCAACTGTTATTTGCAAGCTCTGGGTGGGAAGTCTTTTTTACTGTATTAGATTTGGAATCTGGATTTCATCACGTGAAGATGCATCCGGATTCAGTTAAGTACACTGCATTTGTAATTATATTCATTCATTCTAAAAAAGCTTATAAACAGGTCAGATGGTGATATATATGGACGATATCGTGATTGCTTCACCTGATTTTGAGACGCATCTGAAGGTATTGCAGGAGACACTTTATACATTGCGCGTAAATGGCTTATGCCTGAAGCTGTCCAAATGTCGTTTCGCGTATACAGAACTGGAATAATTAGGATATTTAGCGAATTCTTCCGGAATCACCCCGAAGCCCACACATCTTCAGGCCATAAGTAGTTTGATAATCCCTAGGGACAGGAAAGAGCTGCAACTCTGCCTTGGCTTATTTTCATACTTCCGCTGATGTGTACCTAGTTTTGCTAAGATTGCATAACCGATGTACCGATTATTAGGAAAAGATGCCGCTTACGATTTTTCTAACGAATGTGTTGAATCCTTCCGACCCCCGAAGTCCAAACTTTCTGAATCACCTGTGTTGTCTATTTACAACCCGAAGGCTGAGACTGGATTACACTGCGACGCTAGTTATGCAGGTTTTGGCGCAATGCTCCTCAGAAACAAACGGATGGTAAATTCCATCGAGTGTTATATTTCTCCAAGACAACTTCCGACCCCGAATGGAAATTACACCGTTATGAATTGGAGACGTTGGCAATCGTATATGCTCTGAAGCGCTTTGAAACATATCTGAAGTTCATTCCGTTCAAAATAATCACCGATTGTAACACACTAGCTTTAACTCTTAAGAACAGTGGATCTTCTGCCAAAATTGCTCAATGGGCCCTTCTGTTAGAAAATTACAATTATACCCTTCCGTCTCTACGTTTCAAAAAATACCTGCTGGTTGTTATTGACGCTTTTACGAAATTTGTAAAGTTATACCCTGCCGCCACGACTCATTTTCGCGAGGTATGCCAGACTTTAGAGTCCCAGTATTTTGTGAATTACAGTAGACCCCGCCGAATTCCTATTGACCGAGGTACTTGCTTCACTTCTTCCGAATTCGCCAATTTCCTGCAGTCCAATAATGTAACTTATGTTCAAAATGGCACTGCCATATAAAATGTGGACAGTTCGGTCGGCAGAAATAAGAAACTTATTCGGCGATACCGCGGTACTTACGTTATACATAAGAAACTTCCGAATGACCGGTATGTTATCCGGGGCGTTGACGGTTCGCAGCTGACCCAACTTCCGTACGATGGTGTGTTATAAGCCGCCAATCTTAAGTTGTGGCTTATGCCTAATCGAGATTGCACCTCTGCCATTGACACATAAGCAACATGATCCAACATTAGGTAATGTATCCAGTATTATCCTTAACTGGGAATCGAGATCAATTTCTCTGTCAGTATTTATTTTAATGTTTTATTTTGTCACTAACCATACAACACATAGATATAACACGCAGAATTCAGCGAATTCGTGACATTAGTACCCCATAAGCTACTGAATCGCAAGATATTCAAGAACAACTCTGATCAGACGCACACATGTTCAAATGTGTGTGTGTGCAGTCCACGGGTCCCAACTACTTCAAACGTTGGTTTCTACAATTTAACACAAATGCTCATACATGTGAGCTGTTAACGGTAAGTACTGATATATATATGTATATACATATACATATATATCAATTTGTAAATAGAAAATATATCTTGTAGTGTTTTAGCTTCTTAAATTTATAGTTTGCAATAACAAATGCTTTGTTACTTTCTTTAATTAGGATAATATCACTACCATATAACACAGCTGCTGTAACGGTAAGTACTGACAGTGTGTGTGCATGCTCGTCGCGACAACATATTCTTCGTATGAGCCTCACACTTCCATACCCTTTTATTAATAATAATAAAAATGTCAACATTTTGCATGGGCATGACAAACACTTTCAAAAGTTTGGTATACTCGACTGTCGCAAGAGAAGAAATGAAGCCTCATGGAGCAAATTTCAATTTTGGTGTGCTGCTGCTGGTGAGTTCTTACATACATATGTATATGTATTCGAGAGAGAAGAGAGCAGATAATAAAACTATATGAGAGAGAAGAGATCAGAAAATAAGCATACATGGTTGCATAGAAGGGCTTTATATACAAATGGACCATTACCGAACGAGCGCTCGCAGAGCACTGATTTTCTTGTCACAGAGTACCCGCTGCTCGCAACAAAAGTAAAGCGAATTCGCCATGGGGCTGTCTTGTCACTGTGGGAATTCGCTGAATTTCAGTGCTCTGCGTGTTATATCTATGTGTTATATGGTTAGTGATAATATGTTAAGGAAAAATATTATTTACATAATTATTTTCAGTATGCAATGAAAATAGTTTTGGTTTACGAGTTTTTATAGTATTTAACATATATTGAATTAAATAACATTTTAATATTCTGTATTTTTACTTAATCTAAACATTTTGGTTTTAAAATAATGCGACATTTTCGTTTTCTTCTTTGAACTTATACGCTGCCAACCAAAATATCGGCAACACCAGCTGGATCATCGATGGGCGACTCAAAAGTGGTAATTTATCAATAGTGTTATCGCTAGCCGTCCACCTCTAATATGTACTAGTCTGGAAATGCCACCAAATTTAATTAAAGCTAAACTTAAAATTTTGGTTGAGCACAAAACGGGATATAAATTAGCGACTTTATGCTTTGCATGTTGTTTAATTAGCAACAAGAACAGAATCTATCTGAGTGGGAGCGAGGTTGAACCAACTGCAGCTATAATTTGGGCATTATCGACATAAACAACTTAGTAAAAAGGTACTTTAGCCGTCAGAGCATTACTACAAGTAAGTAGTTCATAACTTTGTAGCATAAAATTATAGTTACGATTAACAGATTAACACATATGGTAATATAGTAAACGCATGTATACACGTTTATGTACGTATGGATGTGCATGAGTACAACCACTAAACATATAACACAGACAGGACAAGGCTAACAAAATATTCACATACCCATAATGTGCGTCCTGATGTCATCGATTTTGCAGGATTCGCCTTATCCTGCGTGCTATGCGAGTGCTCGTTCAATAATGGTCAATTTATTTACTAAACCCTTCGAATCTCTTCTCTCTCATACAGTGGCTCACAGCTTATTTGACCCGTCAAATAAAAATTTCATCTGCTCATTACTTTTAAACCAATACACATTTTTGGAAAATTTGACCCCTTAGTTATTTTTGACAGTAATTTCAAAATTATTGCTAGTTTTTATTAGTTTTTATAGCCAGAACCCATTGAAAATACTAAATCAGGGTATAATGGTTTTGTGGAAATGTACGTAACAAGCAGAAGGAGGCGTGGCTGGCCCCATAACGTATATATATTCTTGATCAGGGAGACAAGGCGAGTCGATTTAGCCCTGTCCGTCTGTCCGTCCGTCCGTCTGTCCGTATGTTTGAACGCGTCGATCTCAGTTGATATAAGAGCTAGAGACTTCAAATTTTTTGGAATTTCGTGTATATCACGATTCGATCGAGTTTGTTTCAAATAATCGATAACTATAATCGTTTTAAAACCCGATATCTTCATTTAGTTATAAAATTCTATTTAATTCATCTTTATAGTTAGAGTCTTCATATTTTGCATTTAGTGTTATTTGAGCCTTACGCAATTTCGGGTTTTGTTTAAAATTGCTAAATCACGTATATCAAGTACTAGATACTTGTGCTTTGGCACTTACACACATATGAATGTCATGATAACGCCTACTAAATTAAATCAAAATCGTTGGTCTAGAAAAAAAGTTATTAAACATTTAATATCTCATATTATCGGCGTCTTGCAGCAGCAGCGAAGCTGGTGAGTCATAATGCACAGTTAGCAGATTGTGTGCTTGTGCGTGCGTGTGTGTGTATGTACATCTAAAAGTAACGGATAATGTTAGCGGTTCTTAGGAATCGCAGTTCTTCGCAGGGTTCAGGGGATCTCTTAGTCGAGCAGTCTCGACTAGAGCACTCGTACTTGTTTTTAATTTAATATTTGGTATGACCCCCTTTCTGATCCAATACAGCCTTAAGTCTGGCAGGCATTGAACCAATTTTTGTTGTTGTTTCGGGACTGATTTTCCTCATTCCTCGACTAATGCGGGTTTCATGTTATTCTTGTTGGAAATATCCCGGGACCTGATACTGGTGTTTAAAATGGCCCATAAATTTTCAATAGCATTGAGATCCGGAGACTGTGCTAGCGGTTTGAGGTTATGGGGCAATTCCATACCCGACACCCGATGTGTGCTTAGGGTCGTTGTCCTGATAAAATGTAAAGTCCTCTTTCATGGCCAGATATTCTGCACTTTGGATAAGGTTTTGCTTTAAAATGTTTAAGTACATATTCTTATACATGGTGCTTTCAATAAATGCTAGTTTTCCAACTCCAGAGGCAGACATACAGGCCCAAACCATCACAGATCCTCCACCATGCTTTACTGTGGCTTTCAGGTACTTGTCTTGAAGCTCGATATTCGCTTTTCATTAGACGTTCTCCGTTTCTCCGTTTCTTTTATATACATATGTATATGTATGTTCACTACAAGCAACACATACACACACATACACAGGCGAACGCACACACAAAAACGCCAGTTGGTGCGTTTGCTGTTCTTTGGCTGCTCTTTGCATGCCAATGTTATGGGAAATTAAATGTTTAATAACTTTTTTTCTAGAGCAACGATTTTGATCAAACTTGTTCACCGGGATCATGTCATCCATATGTATATATGTGCCAAAGCACCAGTCTCTAGTATTTGAAATACGGGACTTACAAATTTGAGGCGAAGGGTGCGTGGTATCCAAAATTTAACAAAAACCGAAATTGCGTAAGCCTCACATAACACTAAGTGCAAAATTTGAAGACTCTAGCTAGAAAGATGAATTATATAGAATTTTATAGCTTAATTTAGATTTTCGTTTTTAATCGATAACAATAAAACGATAAAAGTTATCGAATTTCTGAAACAAACTCGATCTTTTCGTGCTATACAGGAACCTACATAAAAATTTCAAGTCTCTAGCTCTTGTAGGTTCTGAGAACGACGCGTTCATACATACGGACAGACGGACATGGCTATATCAACTCGGCTTGTCATCCTGATCAAGAATATATATACTTTATGGGGTCTGCCACGCCTCCTTCTGCCTCTTACATACATTCACATTTCAACAAAAACATTATACCCTGATTTCCCATTTTCAATGGGCTCAGGGTATAAAAATAGTATCAAATATATACTTAATTATTAATTGCAAACACTTTTTTCCATATACATTTAGGTCCCGACTTCATATTTTATAGCGCATACTTAACAATACATACGTATTTGGGTTAAATGTTGACAAATATGTTTGTGGTGAGTTATTATTGATTACTGTATTATTTGAAAGATTGCATATATTTATTTATTTTTGACCCAGACTTTCTACGAAATACTGTCGTAATTAATCATGATGTCAAACTGGATTTTATATTAAGTCGGTTAATTATGGACTAAGCAAGTAGTGACACTTTTAAATATGTAATCTTTGAAAAAGCTAGGTAATGCTGATAAGTAAATCTGTAATTTGAAATTAAAAAAGTAAACAAAAAAAACTGTATACTGTTCGAGCTTAGAGTAGAATCAATCAATGGTATACGTATATTGAACTTAGAAAAAATTATATTTATAATACGGTGTACATATTAAGACGTTTTCCCCGGGAAAGTCCACGAAAAGATCTACACATTAAAGCCTCTTAAAAATAAGATTTAATTTTAAAAATGAATGCCCGTTCACAAATATTTGATCTTACCATGGAAGGTCGCCAGGTAGATGAAGCAGTGGCTAGTATCTTTCATACAGTACTTTTTCATCGCTGTTCGGGCAAATATATGTATACCGGTGATGCACAATACTCTATAGGTACCGTGGGCTACTCTGATGTTGATTGTGACTTTATTGACTTCACTTATGTGTGTTGCACTTCGGAAAGCCTTACTCGGAAAGTAAAGCGTGCCATCAATGTTTTTAGCGAGAAATTGCGCTCAAATGACAGTTGTGGCTCCGGTCAGATAAGCTTAGAATTTTTTCAGAAAAAGAAAAATCGCTGGCTTTTTACACAGGAATCTATTCCCTGGGAGGTGTGGACAGTTCATCTTGATTTAATTAAGCACGAGAATGAGGATGATCGTCAGCTCTCCCGCGAAAATGTCTCTGATCTACTCACCGAGAAGGTTATATACATTACAGAACTAATGAACCGTCACGATTATGTACCCAAGACTCCAAGTCAAAACGAGTTAGACCAAATTTTTGATACCTCGTTTCCCGATATACAACCATATTTGTTTAAATTCGATTATTCGACCTCTGGATCGACAGCACCTTCTATGGGAAATGCAATGAAAAAGATAATTAAAGAAACACTTGCTATGTGACTGCAACAAAAAAGTATGGGTAGAAGGTGCAAAAAACATTTTGTTTAATCGAAAAATATACTTACTAATGTTCCGCAACTTTTTCAGCTCAATAGAATATTGAGACTAAAGTTCTTTGTGCACCTAAGCTAAAAAGTAAAGATTATTTTGAAAGGTGTTAAAAATAAATATCTTTGGATTTAGAACGTAGTAATGAGTTATTCTCAGGTGTCTATTATATTTATATATCGGGGAATCGATATCTTAATAAATTTATCATAATTTTTATAAAGCTTTATTAATTCTCCTGTAAATAATTTTATAATTGGGAGTCATTTCGCGTAAAAATCAATATATTGTTTGGTTTTATAAGTATAAAAGCGGCACTGACAATATAAAACATCTGCATATGCTAATTGATGCTTTATTTTCAATTTGTTTAGACTTAACGCATTTTCCGGCTATGTGGTCAAATGCTTAAATAACAAAAAGGTTATAGTTTCTTTCGTGTACTTATGAATTAAATGCAATTAGTTAGAATTCGTATCTTTAGCTAAATTTGTTAATTTTTGTAACCATAAGCAATAATTGTTTTTATTGCAAAGAATGTGTACGAATCACTTAATTGATCATAATATTAGACAGTATACAAAACAACGCCCCAGACTAAACTATGTGTGAACAAAATTTACTAGAATTTTTTAAATATATCTTTTTAAACTTTGTTTACAAGTTGTAACTTATCGATGATAATGCATTTATAAATCACCCTAATGAGATTTTGTTGTATTTTATTAAGCAAATGATTGCTTGTACAAAACTCACGAAAGAGAAAATATGAATTAGGAGGAATATCGATACAATATTAAAATTGATTTCGTCATTTTTTTTTGCAGGGACTGTACCAAATTAAACAATGTATATATAAATCATTAAAAATGTAAATATATATAAATTTGTGACACTAAATTATTTTAATTGATGTGAACGGTTAGGTTAAATCAATAAAAAAAAAAAAAACAAAATATAATTTAATAATTAGAAAAATTAAAATAAAAATAAATTTATATCTTACAAATAAATAACTTTCCTAACAATTGTATCTCAAATCCATCCATTCATATCCCACAGACATAAATGAACTTTGCAGTTTGCAGAGCGTGTGCTTGTTCGTGCGTCAGTGTGTGTTGATTGTAATTAGAGCTCGCAAATAACGGTTGAGCGGTTTTTTCCTGTACGCTCAAGATCAAAGCAAAAGCGAACAAGTAAGAAAACTCTAGTCGGGGGTCCCGACTAGGAGATACCTAAACCCCGCGCTATCTGCGTTTTTAAAATACTGCATAATTAGCATTTTGTATAAACGCACAGAAAACTAAATTCAATTCATTTTCAATTGTTTAGCCAATAGCGCCATCTATGGTTCGATAGAATATTGCCATCGCTATTTCGATTTATTGAACAGCTGATAATTAGCAAATCATAGCGCCATCTATTGGAAATATGTACACTAAAACTGCACGCATCTCAATTTGTATGTGTGCACATGTATAGGAAAACAATTTGTTTTGCGTTGCTGGTCACGTGTTTGGCCGATTGGCCAAATGCTTTGTTTAATAACTTCTGCGCAAATTAATGAATTTGAATGAAATTTTCAGCTTATGTTCATCATATTTTATTACATTTTTTCCAATTTTTAAAAATGTAAACCCATTCATTAACTGGCTGTGAGTGCAACTAACCTCAATTTGAACATTTAACAAAAATCAAAATTAGATAAAATAAATATAAAACTTCAAAAAAAAAAATTGGGGACTCTAGCTATAAAGACGTGAAAGATATATTTTTATAACTAACATTCGATAATGTTTTCAATCGATAACATTAAAACTAAAATAGTTATCGACTTTTTTTTAACAAACTCGATCTTTTCGTTCATACATACGGACAGACGGATATAGCCATATCAACTCGGCTTGTCACCCTAATCAAGAATATATATACTTTATGGGGTCTGCCACGCCTTCTTCTGCCTGTTACATACATTCACATTTCAACAAAAACATTATACCCTGAATTCCCATTTTCAATGGGTTCAGGGTATAAAAAGAGCAAAAAATGTTGCTCGCGAGTTGAGCCTCAGTAAGTGAGCAAATGACTGAATAATTCAATGCAAAAGGTGTAGTGCTGAAATTCGCGTTCCACAGATACCTGAGTTGCCGGTTGCCGCAATTAAATGTCAGTTTAAGTTTGATATCATTAAAAAAGTAAAATATTTCGCAAATGCAAGATACGCACATAGAGGCGCATGCGGCGAAAGAATATTTTGCGTACTTTGAGTCATACCATACACAAAATAGGTTTGCGTCGCAAATGAATGTTCATCAGTCGGTCAAAGACCTTTTGCTCCATTCCATTTGGTTGCGGTCTGACCGAAACGAAAGATTAACTAACAAAACGATCGTTGTCCGAAAGTGATGGAGCTGAGCGAAGTGCCATTGTCTAATACTTAGTAAAGGCTCTTACTTGAAGACGTCGCAAAATGCTCAACTGTTGTTTGCGAGCTCTGCTTGTAATGAACATGTGTACATATAAAAGAAGTGGAAAATGTTCAGAAAATCATCCCAGACGAGCGGTCTCGACTAGAGCTTTCTTAATTGTTTTTATTACTGAAATAAGTATATTGGTTGTGTGCAACGTCCTTCATGCTGGCCGTGTGTCCGTATGAACGCAAACCATTTCTACGGTATTGCAGTTAGAGACTTGAAATTGGGAATATATACGCGTGTATACCCCGATCAAATAAAGTGTCAAGAGTTTTCCGATACGCCAGATACTAGGGCGTGACAAATCGGAAAATTCATTTTCCTGTATCTTAGAAATGCTACTTCTAGAAGGGCTATGAGTTGAGATTTGGAAGGTACACTCACGTCGACGCATATATCTATCTCCATTTGGGGCGTGGCAAATCGGGTCAAACTGTATCTTCTATTGTTTTAAATTTGGCACGTGAGTGCCAGTGGGGCGTGGCAAATCAGATCGGAATATATAGTGATGTTACTAATACTGTTATATTTTGAGCATTATTTATGCTTGAGACAAGAGACTTGGTTATATACTCGGGTTAACATCCCGCAAACGAAAAGTTGTGGCGAATATAACTAAGCCCACAGGAAGCGTATCATATAATCTAAGGTTATATCTCTTACAGCTTCAAAATTGTATGCTAAATTACTCTTCTGTCGATTCCCCAAAAATTATTTTACACGCCTTAAAAGGGGCATGACTTTTTATACCCTGAACCCATTGAAAATGGGAATTCAGGGTATAATGTTTTTGTTGAAATGTATGTAACAGGCAGAAGGAGGCGTGGCAGACCCCATAAAGTATATATATTCTTGATCAGGGAGACAAGCCGAGTCGATTTAGCCCTGTCCGTCTATCCGTCCGTCTGTCCGTCTGTCTGTCCGTATGTATGAACGCGTCGTTCTCAGAACCTATAAGAGCTAGAGACTTGAAATTTTTTATGTAGGTCCGTGAATACCACGAAAAGATCGAGTTTGTTAAAAAAAAGTCGATAACTATTTTAGTTTTAATGTTATAAAATTAGATCTCCCACGTCTTTATAGCTAGAGTCCCCAAATTTTTTGTAAGTTTTATATTTATTTTATCTAATTTTTGTTAAATTTTGGATACCGGCTCCAAATTTCCCCAAATATTTAAATTGAGGTTAGTTGCACTCAAAGCCAGTAAATGAATGGGTTGACATTTTTAAAAATTTGAAAAAATGTAATAAAATATGATGAACATAAGCTGAAAATTTCATTCAAATTCATTAATTTGCGCAGAAGTTATTAAACAAAACATTTGGCCAATCGGCCAAACACGTGACCAGCAACGCAAAACAAATTGTTTTCCTATACATGTGCACACATACACACATACACATTTAGCATCTAGCAAATTCGCAAGCTTTAGTGTACATATTTCCAATAGATGGCGCTATAATTAGCTAATTATCAGCTGTTCAATAAATCGAAACAGGGATGGCGCTTTCTATCGAACCATAGATGGCGCTATTGGCTAAACAATTGAAAATGAATTGAATTTAGTTTTCTGTGCGTTTATACAAAATGCTAAATATGCAGTATTTTAAAAAACGCAGATAGCGCGGGGTTTAGGGTATCTCCTAGTCGGGACCCCGACTAGAGTTTTCTTACTTGTTTTTGCATATTTTTAATGCAAGCATCCAAACTTTACTGTTATATCCCTGAAGACGCAATTTACGAACGCCTACTAGGGGCGTGGAAAATCAAATCAATTGGTTTTGTTGAAATGTATGTAACAGGCAGAAGGAGGCGTGGCAGATCCTATAAAGTACATATATTGCTGATCAGGGAGACAAGCAGAGTCAATTTAGTGCTGCCCGTCTATCTGTCCGTATGTATGAACGCGTCGATCTCAGAACCTACTTTAGCGCGCATATAGAGTTTGTTTCAGAAAATCGATAACTACTTTCATTTTATTGTTATCGGCTAAAGACGAAAACCGAAATTTAGTTATAAAATTCTATCTCATTCATCTTTCTACCTAGAGTCTTCAAATTTAGCTTTAAGTGTTATTTGAGCCTTATAAAATTTCGGATTCTATTAAATTTTAGTTGCTACGCCCCTTTGCCTTAAATTTGTAAAACACATATTTCAAGTACTAGAGACTTGTGCTTTGTAAAATACACACATGAATGATATGAGTCTCCCCAGCAAATCGTATAAAAAACGGACGTCTACGACTACATTTAATATCTCATATTATCGGCGCCTTGCAGACTGAGCTCAATTGTTGAGTCAAAATTCACAGTTAGCAGACTGTGTGCTTGTGCGTGCGTATGTGTATGTGTATGTGTTGCTTGCTACATACATATAAATGAAACGGAGAATGTCAGCTGTTCTTCGCAGGGCTCAGAGGATATCCTAGTCGAGCAGTCTCGACTAGAGCACACTTTTTTTTTTTTAATTTTTAGACCTATAAAACCAATATATGAGTAAGCATTTTTCTAAATTGAGAAAAAATTCAATAAAAAATGTAGATGATATCCTGAAAATTTCATTCAAATCAATTAAATTACACAGAAGTTATTAAATAAAACGTTTCTCACACACAGATTGAATAACGATTACTGTGTAGTTTAAATTTACTAGATAGCAAAATTAATTTAATTTCGTCTGCGTTTATGCTAGATGAAAACTCTGTAGAAATTTTGAAAACGCATATTGCTAAGCGATCTCATAGTCGGCATATCCGACTATAGTTATCATAATTATGAAAAACAGAACTACAGAACAGTTCTGTTTTTCATAATGATTATCATATATATGTTTGGGTTGGTAGAGTTGGATCTCACAAACGGTGATTGTTGTTACTGCCAGAATCACCGACTCCACCAACCAGAATGATTCGTTCCAATCTCCTCGAAAGCAGATCTACGGGACTCAATTTTGATGGGACATGTCTCCAACGACAGTTTAGTGTGTCTTGTTGAGTGTCAGAAACGCGGCTTCCAACAAGTGGCAATGTAGTCTCGCAGACTGTAACTGTAATCAATGGATAACTTTTAACGATATATATTATTACGTGGACAGCAGGGAATAAAAACTTTGGTAGCGATAAATGTGTTGGCACCACTGTACACTTCGACGTGACCAGGTGATACCTTGTCAGCTGTTGTAACCGTGCGTGCGTAAAGGCAGCTTGCGTACGCACGAATTGAAGTACATATCACAAAATATTTGAAGCTGCAGTTCGTTAGTACTTGACCACGTACAGAAACGAGCCATAGCCGGCGACTCTAATGCTAAGCATTACAAACGCAGGTTAAAAAAGACCAACTACAAAATAGCTAAGTTATATTTAAGTTATGATTTACGCATGTGTCAGGGAAGAACAAAATTCATTATAAAACTAAACATACCACCGTAGTTAAGTGTATTCATGGTCCTCCTATCCAATCCTTTATTTTTATACCTGAACCCATTGAAAATGGGAAATCAGGGTATAATGTTTTTGTTGAAATGTATGTAACAGGCAGAAGGAGGCGTGGCAGACCCCATAAAGTATATATATTCTTGATCAGGATGACAAGCCGAGTTGATATAGCCATGTCCGTCCGTCCGTCTGTCCGTATGTATGAACGCGTCGTTCTCAGCACCTACAAGAGCTAGAGACTTGAAATTTTTTATGTAGGTTCCTGTATAGCACGAAAAGATCGAGTTTGTTTCAGAAATTCGATAACTATTATCGTTTTATTGTTATCGATTAAAAACGAAAATCTACATTAAGCTATAAAATTCTATCTAAATCATCTTTCTAGCTAGAGTCTTCAAATTTTGCATTTAGTGTTATGTAAGCCTTACGCAATTTCGGTTTTTGTTAAATTTTGGGTGCCAAGCCCCTTCGCCTCAAATTTGTAACTCCCGTAGAGACTTGTGCTTTGGCACATACATACATATGGATGACATGATCACGCCCAACAAGTTTGATCAAAATCGTTGCTCTAGAAAAAAGATATTAAACATTTAAATTCCCATAACATTGCCATGCAAACAGCAGCCAAATAACAGCTGACGCACCGACTTGCGCTTGTGTGTGCCTGGGCCTGTGCGTGTGTGTGTATGTTTTGCTTGTAATGAACGTACATATGCATGTGCATGTAAAAGAAACGAAGAATGCTTGGAATAGCAGTTCTTCGCAGGGTTCAGGGTATACCCTAGTCGAGCGGTCTCGACTAGAGTTTTCTTACTTGTTTAGTAAAGTATTTTAGGTGGTTGTACCTTTTGACGGTTCTTTGTGGAAAAGTGGAGTGTACCGCGCAGTATTTGCTGACGCTATCCTCCTTGAGTATTCAGCTGACTTTTGTTGCCGCCACTTGGTCCATTGTTGTAGTGATATCAACTATTCCTCTTTCCATTTACTTTAGAATTCTCCATTGTCATGTGTCACATCTGCTGCGTTGTCTGCTTTACTAAGTGTTTAGGAATAAGAAGGCTGGTTCTTTCCTTTCACTTATTATTATTGAATTGCAGACCGCCTTATGCGCGTCTGCTCTTCTCTGTTGTCAAATTTAAAACTAAGCCGCAATAAGAATTTCACCATGTTGCTAACATGTTTAGAAATAATGTTGCAAAGTATTTTCCTATTTCGCAACTGTTAGCAACTAGAGAATGGCAAATTATAAGAAGAAGAAAAATCGATTGAATTTAAATCGATGCATTTCTCAACATCCGCCCGACGCTGAAACATTGGTTTCTGAATTAGGTAGCGCGGCAATCTTGGTAATTGGGAGAGTTGTCTCTCCAGTGGATGTCTTCAGTCTGACTGCACGTACCAATCCGTCAGATCCAGGGTATGCCTCCATGACCCTTGCCAGTATCCAAGTCGAAGGTGGTGTGTTTGTTTCCTTGATCAAAACGATGTCTCCAGAAGAAATGTTTGGAGATTTAGTATTCCATTTGCGACGCTGTTGTAAGGTAGTCAGATACTCCATGTGCCACTTTTTCCAAAAACGTTGCAGCATGGCTTGAGACTGCTGCCAGTAATCCAATCTGTTTGCTGGGACTGGATCAAGATTTCCTTCCGGAACCAGAGTATATGGTCGACCTATAAGAAGGTGAGCTGGTGATAGATATGATACGTCTGTGTCCGGGGTTGTGTACAGTGGACGAGAGTTACCCACTGCCTCTATTTGTGCCAATAAAGTGTGCATCTGCTCGAATGTCAGAGTTGCGTTGCCAAGAACACGATTAAGATGCAATTTGACTGAGCGCACAGCAGATTCCCATTTGCCACCCCAGTGTGGTGCATGTGGTGGGATAAAGTTCCACTTGATCCCATCATTGGCCAGTGTTTGTGATACAATGCTGTTGTGCCTCTGTGATACTAGCAGCTGCTCCATTTCATTTAGCGCTCTCTTAGCGCCGACAAAGTTTCGTCCGTTATCGCTATACATGCGAGCACATTTGCCACGGCGTGATATAAAGCGACGCAGTGCTGCCAAAAAGGTTTCCGTGCTGAGATCAGTAGCTAATTCCAAATGAATTGCAGAAGTAGTCAAACATATAAACAGGCATATGTAGCCCTTCTCCTTGTGTGGGTTGCGTCCCTTGTGGACCTTGAGTGTGATGGGTCCGGCGTAGTCACAGCCGGTGTTTTCGAATGGAAAGGCTTGTGTCACTCTGACTGCTGGTAGATCAGCCATGAATTGTTGTGCTGTGTGGTGTCGCTGTCAAAAGCATTTCAAACAGTCGTGTGTAATCCGTCGTATTAGGTTTCTGGCGCCAAATATCCAGTAGCGTTGTCGTACGATGACAAAGAGTGCTGAAACACCTGGATGTAGATGTGACTCATGTTCCAGCTCCAAGATAAGTTTGGTGATGCGATGACTCTTCGGTAGTATGATTGGGTGCTTGGTACAGAATGCCAATCCCGAATTGCTTAATCGTCCACCCACACGCAGGAGTCCAAGATCGTCAATGATGGGTGAGAGTGTGCGCAGTTTGGAGTCATTCCTCAGTGGCTGCTTGTCGAGCAGCAATTGACGCTCCTGTCGAAATGTGTCCTGAGCACAGCGAAGGCATAATGTCGAGCTTCGCTTATTTCGTCAAATGTGAGTGCGCCTGAGAAGCGCTTGCGTCTTACAAACCGTAGAACGTATGCCACGATGCGTACCAATTTTGTCCAAGAGGAGATGCGATCTCCCAGTTCGTCTATGAAAGAGACTGTAGCCTTATGAGCTGCCACAGCTAGCAGTGTAGTTGTCTTTACCTCTTCTTGAAATTGCTCATCTGGAATAAAAGAGAAGAATGTGCAGAGATTATGGTGGCTACGTTAAAGTTTTCATCACGTAGCCAGTTGGGTCCTGTCCACCAAAGATCGAAATTAAGGAGATCTGCTGCAAGCATGCCTCTGGAAGCGCAATCTGCTGGATTTTCCTTGGTTTTTACATGATGCCAAGCATGTCGAGGTATGATGCCCAGAATCTCCGATGTGCGATTGGCGACGAACGTCTTTAGTTTGGATGGTGTGTTTGATAACCACGCCAAGACAATAGTTGAGTCGCACCATGCGTGAACAGTTATGTTGACATCTTTCAGCGCCGTTTTGATCGACGCAACAAGTCGACTCAGCAGCAGCGCTCCACAGAGTTCCAGACGTGGAAGAGATTGTTGCTTGAGTGGTGCAACACGTGATTTTGCAGCGATTAGTGACACTTCCATGTGGCCATCCGGGTGTCTAGCTCGACAGTAAACAACTGCAGCGTAAGCCTTGATTGATGCATCTGAGAATGCATGTAGTTCCATAGTATCTGAGTTGTACCCAACATAACGCTTCGTCTTGAATTCCTCGATTGCCATGATATCCATTCGATATTTTTGCCATTGTTGTGCCAAGTTCGATGGAAGCTGAGTGTCCCAATCCAAATCATGTAGCCATAACTCTTGGAACAGAATCTTGAACTGGACGACAACTGGTGTCAACAGGCCAAGCGGATCGAAAATTCGAGAAACGTCAGAGAGTACCTGTCGTTTTGTACTGCCTGTTGAACTGCTTAGATTCACATTGTATCCCAGTGTATCATTTGCTGGTTGCCAATGGATGCCAAGCACCTTGACTGTGCTTTCAACCGATGTGTCCAAATTCTTTGCAGATGGATTCCCATTTGTGCTTTTAATGAGTTTGCAGTTTGAAACCCATTTTCCCAATTCTAGTTGTGCTTTGGACATTAGAAGAACAAGTTCATCTCGCAGTTGGAGTAGTTCCTCTTCAGTTTGTGCTCCTGTCAAGACATCATCAACGTAGAAATCCTCCAACAGGATCCTAGCAGCTTGTGGATATTTGTGTGCGTAGTCATGAGCCAGTTGCTCCAGTACCTTGACCGCTAAGAACGGTGCGCAGGATGTACCATAGGTTACAGTGGAAAGCTGATAGTGCTTCACTGATTCCACAGGATTCCTTCTCCACAAGATTCGTTGATAGTTCCGGTGTTTCTCGTTGACCCATATTTGGCGAAACATTTTGACAATGTCAGCCGAGAAGACATAGCGATGAATCCGAAAACGAACGCATACATCAAACAAGTTTCGGTTGATGCTTGGTCCAGTATGTAGTGCTTCGTTTAAGGCGATTCCATCGCGATCTTGAAAAGATCCGTTAAAAACTACTCTTAGTTTTTGTCCCAAAACTGGATGATGTGGCATGTAAAAAAACCCGTCCCTGGTGAGTATGGATTTCGTCTGGTGTGAGTTCTCGCATATGCCCTAGACTCTCGTAGTCTTCCATAAATTGTATATATTGCTCTCGTAGTTGAGGATTTCTGAGTAGTCGACGTTCTACTGCCTCAAACCTTGATACTGCTCCTTGTAGAGTATCTGCAAAGGTTGTACTCGGCTCCTTGAACGGAAGTTCGACGATATACCTCCCTCGGAATCTCTCGTGTGCGTGTCACGGAAGTGTTCCTCCACTTTCAAGTCTTCCTTGTCAGGTGGCAGGACAGTATCGGTGTCCTCCAACTCCCAGAATCTTTGGAGTGAGGCATTGATATCAATAGAAGAAAGCAGCGTAGTTGTAGCTGCTGGCTTCGGTTGGCGGCAATGGCAGTGATCACCCATCCAAAAATTGTTGATATAGCCATTACATTACCATGGTTGTCAAGCATCTTCTCTCCGATGATTATGCTCCATACATAGTCCGTGCCTAATAGAATGTCGATTGGAGATTTGGTGTTGAACATGGGATCTGCAAGAGGAATTTTATCGAAGATCTCTAGCGACGATGAATCGATATTGGCCCTGCCAATGGTGACGTGATTTTGCTCAGAACGTGTACTGTAACTTCTATACAGTTATCTGACGTGCGTGACTTCATGTGTAGTTGGCTGACACCCTTGTGGTCTCAGCCTTTATAGATGAAATCCCCGAAACTAGAATCCGGGAGGATGAACGTGCGATGCCAAGTGCGTGAATGCAGCGTTCCGATATGTATGATAGTTCTGATCCACTATCCAAAAGTACACGGCAGGCAGTGTACGTTCCGTGCGCATTACGTACGTCTACCAAGCTGTGGGTAGAGTTCCTTTATTTCGTCCTTGTGACAAAACACATGGTGTGGCGCGCGGTGCTTGCGCTATGCTACCGTTTGTTATCAATGATACTCCATGTGTCTGATCGTCTTCAGATGCAGTATCGGGTTGACCTCCTTGATCTGCAGCAGCCTGCAGCGATGTCACTTGCGCATGAATGAGTGTGTGATGCCGGCCACGACAATGTCTACAAGTGTGACTTGATCCACATTTCGCTGACGTGTGACCAGGCCTCAGACAGTTGAAGCACAATAATTTGCCCTTGACGAGCGAGCGTCGTTGCTCAATAGACAAATTATGAAATTGAGAACAGCTGAATAGAGAGTGTTCAGTTGAACCACATTTGGCACACGCACCTTGATCAGTGGCTATCAATGTGTGTGTCGCCCTCCTCGGCTTGTCGTTTGAGTTGTTGTCCGTACCATGACCTTGACTCAATTCGAACTCCTCACATCGTGCGTCGAGAAATTTGAACAGCTGTTCTATGGTAGGAGAATTGTTGTCCTGGCTGATCTCCACCCATTTGCGTCTTGACTCTGGGTCTATTTTCGCAAGCAGTAAATATGGTATCCAACAGTCCCGTCCTGTTTGCCCAACTGCATCCAGTCCGCGTACTATTTCGTTAGCACCGTCCGTCACCTTGCGTAGCATTGTCACGTTGCTAGTCTTTGAGCTGGGTAACTCCATGAATGCTTCTAGCAAGGCATTCACAACATGACGTGGTCGGTTGTAGCGTTCGTTGAGACGCTCCCATGCAGTATCATACGCCGCCTCTGTTATGGGCAAATGACGTATTAAAGTTGCTGCTTCATTTACCAAAAATGATTTCAAATAATGAAATTTGCGAGTCCTTTCCAAATGCGGTTTGTTGTGAACGGTGTCCTCAAATAAATCCTTAAAGGCTGGCCATTCCTTGTAATCGCCACCAAAGGTTTTATCTGCAACTTTGGCAATTCTGTGTATTGATGTGGCGCCAAAGTGTCGGCGTGCGTAGCATCGCTTGCCGGAAAACGCGCGAAGAATTCTTGTTGTTGTTGTACCAAACGTGAAATAGCGTCTTCGTTTGCAAACTCACTGCGTTCGGCAAGCTTAGTTGTTGCTGACTCCAAGTGCTGCGTGTTGTGCACCCGCTTTAGTCCAAGCAGTTTCTCCAGGGCTTTCATGTACTTGCCATCATAAACTTCATTGTCGTTCGCTGGGTCGACATACCTTCCACAGTGTCGTAGAGGCACATGTTGTCACCAACCCGCTCGAACTCGTTCCAAGCGGCGTTGAGCCTGATCAGCATTGTCTCCACGAAGTCATAGTCGGATTCAGCTGTGGAACGCTCAGCCTGTTGAAGCAAGCGCGTAAGACTCGCCTTCAACCTGCCCCTTGTGTGTACCAGGATTTTGAGTTGTTCCATGGTGAAATAGTGAGTAATAAACTACAACAGCTCCGGCTCGAAGGACCAATTTATATGTTTAGGAATAAGAAGGCTGGTTCTTTCCTTTCACTTATTTTTATTGAATTGCAGACCGCCTTATGCGCGTCTGCTCTTCTCTGTTGTCAAATTTAAAACTAAGCCGCAATAAGAATTTTACCATGTTGCTAACATGTTTAGAAATAATGTTGCAAAGTATTTTCCTATTTCGCAACTGTTAGCAACTAGAGAATGGCAAATTATAAGAAGAAGAAAATCGATTGAATTTAAATCGATGCATTTCTCAACACTAAGCTTGTTCCTTATCTAAGCTAGCGTGATTTCCGAATCACTCCTTGCTTGCGTTTTGGTGTGATTTGCTATTATTTTTGGATTTTGAAGACAGCCTTCAACGCATAATATTCCATCTCCATCCATAAATGGATGTGTGTCCTTCTCAGCTTTAATTTGGCAGAGCGGTGCTGTAGATCCCTTGAATGTAGTGCTTTTATCTCCGATGACCCGCTTTATATGGTGATTCTCCAACTTTAGTCCAGCTTCACCTAATTCTCCCATGCGGGGACTTGCCGGCGTGATAAAATGCTAATAGATGCCTTGGCTAATATTGTTGACCGGTTTCGCCACGGGCGAATGAACTTCTTGTTTAATATCTTTAATGCAAATTGTTGTATTCAGTCGCTGTGTCCAAAATTTTGCGGATACTGTCTTCATAATTACTCTTCAGCAGTTCAGAGTTTTTTAACTGTTCAGAAAATATTTTGCTCGTATCATCGTAGCCCTTTTCTAGTTAATGAGCTGCCTTCAGTTTTTTGAGCTGCTGATATCCTTCCTGTTCTGAGCCTCCTTGGAGCATTGCTCGACGAACTTTAACTTTTAGTCGTCAGAAAAATCCACTTTGGGTAGCTCTGGGACTTCTTTTATGCTGTCCAAGTCTCCTATTCTTCTGCTTAGTTTTTCTGAGAGTAGGTAGACGTTGCCTTCCAGTTTATCCATATCGTCGATGTTTTTAGCAAATATACCATATTTTGCTTCTGAAATCGAGAATATCGATTGGACTTCATTCCATAAGAAACTCAACTTGTTTTTAAAACCAAGCATTTCTTTCTGGTTGCTGGGCTCTAGGTTGGCATACACTTCTTTTATGTACAGCCTAACTCTTAGAGCTCTTCTATCCATAAGTCCGATTTCCATCGGACTCGAACTTCTTCGTGAGTAAATTTCTTCCTGATTGCTTATTTTCTGAACTGAACAATCGGCGAGTTTTTCCCGATCCCGAGCATTTTGTTTGTGTTGTTTGTGTATGTTTTTAGTTGTTGATTTATTTTTGCCTTTACTCGTTGGAGGTTTTTTTGTTTTGATCACCTTGTTGATCGTGCTGTGCCTCTTCTCACAGATTTGATTCGGTAAGCCAAAATAATAAAATTTGATAAACAACTAAACACTTTTGACAAAACTTTGCCTTGTAGATCAAAATGAATACACTTAACTGCAGTGGTGACTAGTATTATACTAAGTTTTTGTTCTTCTGAGGTAGGGATTTT
>CAUIUS010000132.1:0-48824 GCA_961210405.1 Drosophila mercatorum | reverse complement strand
TAACCTGATCTCTACCAGGTTTTTCCCGAAGGCCTCGCCTCTCCGTTTGCCTTCGCCCCCTAATCTGATCCTCGAGGCGCTCGAAATATTGTGGGGCATGAAAAACCCCCGAAATTCGGTCCTGAATCTGCCCCAAGACGCACTCCTCAGCCCGCTGGTCAGGAACCATTTCGCAGCCTTATCTACCAGCACCTCGCTTACCACCCTGGGTAGGTTATTGAGCTCGATGCCATACGTCATGGCTCTCTCTTCCAAAATTTCGAGGAAGCCCAGCGGGCCCGACTGGCCGTCGTAGAAATCCCCCACCTCCGGACCTGTTCGGCTTCGCACCTATGCGGCCGCCCCGTGCTCCACGTAAGCCGTCGGCCCCCGCGATCCAACCTCCGAGTCAACGCGTAGCCCCTGGTCGTTGGTCGCGACCTTGGGCCCCCCTCGCAAGTTGTTGACCCGAACCCGGGCCCTCGTTGCCCCCGGGGCCCTCGGACCGAATGTCGGGGCCGGGATATGTCCATACAGCTGTGATTTTCTTAGGTCCGGTTCGGACTTAGGGCCCAAGATTGATGCCCAAGTCCCGACACGGCACTTCCTAGACTGGGCTCCAGCCCCTTGGCATCTAGGGTTTCCCAAACTCGGCTAGCCGGGCCCAGACCTCTGCGGAATGCCCACCGCCTTGGATGAAGCTGGCTAAGCGTCTGCGCAGCTCCCCCTACCCCCGTCCTTCTCTCCCCGAACTCTTGGGCCACGGACATCAACCCCCTCTTTCCGCCTTAGGTACCCAAACGGACGCCCACCCCCGGATTCTGACATTCGCTCGGATCAATGGTAGTGTCAGTGAGAATTTTTTTTCTTTTTTGTCTTTATTTTTATTTTTTAAAAAAAAAAAATTTTTTATTTTTTTAATTTATTTATTTTTTTTTTTAAATTTTTTCTTTGTTTAATTTTTTTTTAAAAAAAAAATTTTTTTTTTACTTAAATTTTTATTTTACTTTTTTTTTTTTTTATTTATTTATTTATTTATTTTATTTAATTTAATTTTTTTTTTTTTTTTATTTATTTAAATTTTTATTTATTTAAAAAAATTTTTTTAAATTTTGTCATTTATCTTTGCCCTGACAAAAGGGCTTGGTGTATATAACACATGAAACAACAACAAGTCGTGGATCTTCAACACCCAGCTTGCCGAAAACGAAGTCTTTTTGATACTGCTTTTTTCATTAAACTTAACCTAGTGGGCGAGAGCTAGCACCGAGACCCGGGGCATCGGGGAGCACTCCATCCCGCTCTCGTCGCTCTCGTGCTGCTCTTTACAGGGGCCCCCCTTAATTTCGGGGCCCACAGCCCAAACTCCATTATGCCCAGTCAAATGACTGAACATCGGCCGCGTTGAAAAGGGCCCGGGGGTTCAACTTCCTTAATACTTAAACTAAACTATGTAATAGGCAAAAGGGGGCAATGCGATAATTGGGCGTTTGTATGTACCCGATTTGGTCTTTATGACCACCACTCGCCCCCTACCATCTCCGCGGGTATCGCTTCGGTCACCACGCCGAGCATCCACTGCTGGGCGGAGCTTGTCCCCCCCACGGGACGACGGGCCCCACCACTTTCCCTCGACCCCGCGTCCACTTGCCCCTCTGCGGGGGAGCAGGTAGCCCCTGGACCATCTGTCCAGAATCGCCTTGATTCTTGATGTCGCTGCCATCTTTTAAGTAGGGCAGCCTGACATCGTCGATTCTGCGTTGATGCATGGCAGGGGCGAGCGTTGCGCCGACCAGCAGAAGCTGGGGTGAGCACCTCGCCGTCTTTTGGGTTTGCTGCTGGGAGCGTGATGGGCCCGCAAATTTGAGAATGGCCTCCACCTCGACGACATTTCCAACTCGTCCTGGCGCAGCACTGCGCCCCAATTGCCTTGAGAAACAGGCCTTTCGCCGCTTCACCGCTGTTTCCCCACAGGCCGCCGAAATGCGGCGCTCGTGGGAATGAAAACAAACTCCATTCCCCGTTCCGCAGCATACGTTTGAATCGCAGCTGAATTGGCGCTGAAACTGGCCGCAAAGTCTGCCAGCGTGCGAGCCGCACCCACAAAATTGGTGGCATTGTCGCAGTACAGCTTCCTGACAAGGCCACGTCGACCAATGAACCTAGATAAACACATCAGAAGGTGGTAGAGGTTAGATCGGTTACAAGCTCTATATGTACAGCCTTAGAAGTGAAGCAGACGAATATGGCAATATACATCTTAACGGGCGCTTTGCCCCGAATCCTCAACGAAACTAAAATTGGACCACAAAGTCCACTCCGCTGATCTAAAAGGGGTCTGTTCGCGTGTAAACGATCAGGGGGAAGGTTCCCCTTATTTGCGACAAAGCCGGCTTATATCGAAAGCAATGCACGCATTTTCTCACCACTGCACTGCACACCTCTCGAGCATTGATCACCCAGATCTGTTGCCGAAGTAATCCCATCAGGACCATTGGATTGGCATGACAGTGCGTGTGATGCAAGTGCTCTAAATAAGTGTGACAAATCGACACTTTTAGGCAGCAGCAAGGGAACTTGGCATTATGCGCTAATGGCGCTTTCATCAAACGACCTCCTACCCGCACCAACCACAAGACACGCTTGCCATGTTGGTGAGAATGCAGGAATGGTGCCAGTTTTTGAAGAGCCGGTTGCAAAACTGTGGACTTTTAATTTTTCAATTTCTTGAGCGAATTCTGTATGCTGAATCACAGATACTGCCGTCTTCTCTACCCCGAACTCTTTAGCCACGGACATCAACCCCTCTTTCCCCTTAGGTACACCTAACGGACCCCCCCCCCGGATTCTGACATTCGCTCGGATCAATGGTGTGTCGTGAGAATTTTTTTTCTTTTTTGTCTTTTTTTTTTTATTTTTTAAAAAAAAAAATTTTTTTTTTTTAATTTTATTTTTTTTTTATTTAATTTTCTTTGTTTAATTTTTTTTTAAAAAAAATTTTTTTTTTTACTTAAATTTTTATTTTACTTTATTTATTTTTATTTATTTATTTATTTATTTTATTTAATTTAATTTTATTTTTTTATTTATTTAAATTTTTATTTATTTAAAAAAATTTCTTTAATTTTCATTTATCTTTGTCTGACAAAGGGTTTGGGTTTATATAAAAATGAAACAACAACAAGTCGTGGATCTTAACACCACTTGCCGACAACGAATTTTTTTTGATACTGCTTTAATTTCCCAAAACTTAACCTGGGGGCGAAACCCCGAGACCCAACACTCGAGCACCCCTCCCGCCCCGTCGCTCTCGTGCTGCTCTTTACTGCCTAATTAATTTCATCCCCACCCTAAACTCCTTATGCCCGTCAAATGCTGAACATCGGCCGCGTTAAAAGGCCGCAGGGCTTCAATTTCCCTAATACTTAAACTAAACTATGTAATAGGCAAGGGTGCAATGCGATTGGGCGTTTTTTGCCCTTGGTCTTTATGACCCCCTCGCACCCTACCTCTCCGCCGGGTATCGTTTCGGTCACCACGCGACATCCACTGCTGAGGCGGAGCGTTGTCCTCCCCCCACGGGACATGGCCGATTTCCACGTTTCACTCTCGCGTCCCTTGCCCCTCTGCTGCGCGGGGGTAGTCCCTGGACCGTCTGTCCAGAATCGCTGCTTGATTCTTGATGTCAGCTGCCATCTTTTTATAGGGCAGCCTGACATCGTCGATTCTGCGGTGCGGTGGCAGCGGCCCGGGCCCCGACCAGCAGATGAGCTGGGGTGAGCACCTCGCCGTCTTTTGGGTTCTGCTGGGAGCGTTTCGGCCGCGGTGAAATGGCCTCCACCTCGCCCACCTTTTCCAACTCGCCCTGGCGCACACTGCGCGCCAATTCCGGCAACAGGCCTTTCGCCGACTTCCCCCCCTGCTTCCCGGGCCGTGCGGCGCTCGTGGGGAATGAAAAAAAACCCCATTCCCCGTTCCGAATCGTTTGAATCGCGCTAATTGGCGGAAACTGGCCGAAAAGTCTGCCAGCGTGCGACCGCCCCAAAAATTGGTGGCATTGTCGCAGTACAGTTTCCCTAAAGGGCCCGTCGAAAATGATAAACCATCGAAGGTGGTAGAGGTTGATCGGTTACAAGCTCTATATTACGCCAAATAAAACGGAATTGGCAAAACTCTTCGGGCGCTTTGGGTTAAACGAAACAAAAAATTGGACCACAAAGTCCCTCCGCTGATCTCGGGGTCGTTCGCGTGAAAACGATCGCGGGAAGGTTGTTTCGCATATCGAAACTCGCATTTCTCACCACTGCACTGCACCCTCGAGCATTGATCACCCAGATCTTTTGCCGAAGTAATCCCATCAGGCCCATTGGATTGGCTGACGTGCGTGTGATCAAGTCTCAAATAGAGTGTGACAAATCAATTTTTAGGCGCCGGGAACTTGGCATTATGCGCTAATGGCGCTTTCATCAAACGACCTCCTACCCGCACCAACCACAAGACACGCTTGCCATGTTGGTGAGAATGCAGGAATGGTGCCAGTTTTTGAAGAGCCGGTTGCAAAACTGTGGACTTTTAATTTTTCAATTTCTTGAGCGAATTCTGTATGCTGAATCACAGATACTGCTGCAAGAAAGGCGAAACTTAATTCAGAAGCTGAAGAATCAAAGATACATGTTTCTCGCTCCTTCCATTGATGAAGCGGAACATGTAGCTATTATGCGGATCAGCCTTGGAAATGAAGACATAGCTTCTATTAATGGCGTGATGGAATTCACGATCTCCTCAACCGCAACCGTAGTAAAGGCAGCTCTACGCCTCTCAACGACTCCAATTCCTTCGACAGCTTAATATGTGGGTTTGCGGGACAATTCTTCTGAATGTTGTAAAAATGTCGGTCCGCCAAACCAGATTGAAGATCAAAAGTTCTTCAACTGAACATCCCCGAGACACTATGTCCGCAGGGTTGTCTTTTGTTGGGACATGACGCCAGGAGACATTGGCTGTCAACTCCTGAATGGTTGCTACTCGATTGGCAACAAATGTGTTCAAATTGGATGAGTGCATTTGCAGCCAATGAAGAACAACTTCGAGTCTGACCAAAAAACAACTTTGTCTAATGGACAGTCGAGTAAGTTCTTTACCGTCCCACACGGTAGCTAATAACTCCGCAGCACACAGTTCAAGCCGCGGCCTGATTTCGTTTTCAGTGGGGCTACTTTGGACTTGGCGGTTAGTAACCTGATAGTGATACCCTCAACTGTTTGCACTCGTACGTATAGACAACAGCCGTAGGCTCTTGTTGACGCATCAGCAAAGCCATGGACTTGACAGCCTCTTGCTTTAAGCGTGCCTACGTAACGAGGTATGCACAAGCATTTAATTCTGAAAAACGGTTGGTCACTGCTTCCAACTCTTGTATCATTTTGGCAGGTAGTTGGTCATCCCATCCAAGCTTATTCAACCACATTTCCTGTATCAGGACCTTTGCACGAGTTACAATCGGACTTAGCAAACCTAAGGGATCGTATAATCGTGCCCAAACGATAGAACGGACCGCTTGGTAGGATTCGAATCTCTTGTAGATTCCATTGTATATCTGAACACGTCAGCCTTCGGATTCCAAATTAATCCCAAGGTCTTTGTGTCTTCGTGATGACCAATGACAATGTTGTCCTCTGCTGATTGAGCTGCAAGTTTCTTACAGTTGGACGACCATTTTGTAAGATGGAAGCCAAACCCTTGAAGAATTGCAATTAAATCGCGATGCAACAAGCATAACTCCTCAGCGCTGTCTGATCCTGTCAACAAATCATCGACATAAAAGTCGTGAGTTAGGACCGAGCTGCAGCTGGGTGAGTGGAAGCATGTAATTCGCTCAGATACTTTAGGCATCGAACTGCCAAAAATGGCGCAGCAGCTGTCCCATACGTTACTGTATTTAAGCGAAAAATTTGTAACGGGTCAGTGAGCTTTTCTCTCCACACAACAAGTTGAAAGTTGCGCTGGGACTCGTCTAATTCTATTTGACGGTACATTTTTGCTATGTCTGCGGTTGCAGCCCAAGGGCGAAGTCGAAAACGTAGCAACGTTTCCCATAACTGAGGCTGAATGGTCGGACCCACCATGAGTAGATCATTCAGCGACAACTGAAGACGATTTGCTAGAGGCATCGAACACTACCCGGAGCTTCGTTGACGAGCTGTGCGGTCTTAGCACGCATTGGTACGGAATGAAGTAATGCGGCTCTCTCGGAATCTGATTATCTGTCGGACTCATGTGACCCAAGGCCAAGTACTCCTTCATGAAGTCAATGTACATGGGCCGAATGTCATCTTCTTTGCACATTCTTCTCTCCAGAGCCATGAACCGTCGTCTGGCTATGTCATATGACATACCTAGACTGTGCGGACTAGATTTAAATGGCAACGACACTTTGAGCCGACCCGAGGTGGTTTGGCGAATAGTCTCTATAAAGGACTTCTCGCACAGCTGTTGTTCTGAGGTATACAAATTTGAATTAATTGTATTAGGTTTGTCTTCTAACTCCCAGAACTTTCGAACGATCGAGTCTACATAGATCTCGTCCTTCACAACGCTCATTAAAGTTGAGGAACGGGCGGCTATTTCCTTCGTTCGACAACGACCAGACACTATCAACCAAGGCTGTAAGTTGGAGTGTTGGACTGTTGCTGGTTCCCTTTATTCGGCCTTCTCTTAATACATCAAAAAAGATATCGGCGCCGAGAAGCATGTCAATGCGTTGTGGCTTGTAGAACTGAGGATCTGCTAACTGACGCTATCAGGCACAGTGATCTTCTCAGTAAGTTTCTCAGGTTGATACGACGATATGGACCGGAGGATACCAAAATCAGTCATGATTTGTGTGTCGTCTGTTCGTGAGGCTATCGATGTCTGAACACTGTGACTAACGATTGACTGACAGTTAGCAATACCCAATAAGTGAATACCCCTTTTTGCCTCTTCAATTGTAGCTGCTTAGCTAACTCCTCAGTGATGAAGTTCACCTGAGAGCCGGAGTCTAAGAGGGCTCTAGCTAACTGATATGATCCTGATTGATCTTTTACTCTGACGACAGCAGTTGCCAGGAGAACTTGGTCAGAGGCGCTACTTGCGTGGTTCACAGCCGAAAACTGTGTCGCAATGGGCCTCGGAGCTACTGGGATAGCCGTTGAGGCAGCCTGAGGAGTCTCCGAAGTGTATCTGTGTAGCATTGAATGATGGGGCTTAGAACAAACCCGACAGTGAGCTGATTTACACGCGGCTACCGAATGTCCTATTCGCAAGCAGTTTATACAAAGGGAAAACTCTTTGCGAATTTAAATCGATTCTGGCAGGGTATTGCTGCGAATGATGAACAAGACTGGACATAGTGATCGTCAGATTTGCAAAAACACACTTATTGACTTGGAGCTGACTTGGAAGAGCAACGGCTAATGATGTTTTTCCACCTCTTTTCCACTGTCATGAGGTGTCTTACGACCTACGCCGCATGCAGAAGAGACTTCTTCAGCAGTCAAATGCTGATAGCGTCTATTTAATGCAACTTCACAATCATTCCACAATGGAAGTTTGTTGTATTCCCAGTTCTCTTCCCATCTTGAGCGTGTGCCAGTGTCTACCTTGCTCATTACTAAATGTATTAACATGGCATTGGAAATCTGTTTATCAGAGCCTAGCGATAACAGCGATTCATAAATGGCACGCACCGAATCAATCATCTTGCGCAAAGATGCTGCTGACGGTGCAGACATACTGGGTAGTTCGAATAACTTGGAGATGCTATTAAAAAATATGAGACATTGGTTGTCATACACTGTTTTTAAAGCCTTTAAAGCTTTCGGGTAATTATCATCTGTTACCTGATAAGCCTTAACAGTACCCAGTGCTTCTCGATCTAGGCACGACAACAAATGATTAAACTTCTCTATGTTCGACAGAGTTGGGTCATTGTCAACTAAGTTCTCGAATAGACCTATAAATTTTTTGTATTCGGAATACTCTCCACTAAATTTTGGTAATTTAATGTGAGGTAGATTTCTAGTATGTGACACGGAGCTAATCATGGTCGAATTGGCATGACTTTCCGGTTTTGGTTGACTGACACTGCCTCGCTTCATTAGTAGGGCCTTGGTTGTGACACACAACTCCTCTAATGATGATCGAGGCACTAAATCTGAATTAATGTCGTCCAGTTCTTGCTGTATTTTAAACGCGTTTTCTATATATCGGTTTAATATTTCTAATCGACATTCGATTTCAAAGGGCTCTACCGATATTGTGAAGTCTTTTAACGATTTGTTGATACGCGTTATATCGTTTGTCACGTTTTTATAAGCATTCAGCAGGCTTTCAATCCGCGCTGATGATGACTCGTCCATAGACCGATTCTTTCCTCGCTTGCCAGTCATGATTCTCAAAATGTTATTCAATTGAAACCAATTTCAATTCAACCCGAATTATAATGCAAGCGAAGGGATTGCAGAATAATATCCACTGCGTTCGGTCGATGCTCTATGTGTTATACGTTAGCTAGTTGTATATGGGCTGCTACTAACGATTGTAACATATACCTGTAAGTTATTCAGCTAATACAACCACCCACTGTTTGATCGTGAGTGTCGAACCTTCACTCATACACGTTCGATGCGCACAATGAATCACGCAAGTTGGGGCACAGATGCAAGGCCGAACTTCACAACAGAGAACAAGAGCTGGTGAGTGCCGAGCATGCACTCATACACGTTTGATGCGCACAACGATCAGCGCAACGGGAGCGCAAATGCACAATCGAACTTCACAACAGCGGACAACAAAAGCTGGTGAGCGCCGAGCATGCACTCCCTACAAGTTTGATGCGCACAACGAGAGCGCAACGGGAGCGCAAATGCACAGCTGAACTTCACAACAGCGGACAACAAAAGCTGGTGAGTGCTGAGCATGCACTCATACAAGTTTGATGCGCACAACGAGAGCGCAACGGGGAGCGCAAATGCACAGCCGAACTTCACAACAGCGAACAAGAGAAGCTGGTGAGTGCTGAGCATGCACTCATACAAGTTTGATGCGCACAACGAGAGCGCAACGGGGGGCGCAAATGCACAGCCGAACTTCACAACAGCGAACAAAGGCTGGTGAGCGCCGAGCATGCACTCATACAAGTTTGATGCGCACAACGAGAGCGCAACGGGGAGCGCAAATGCACAGCCGAACTTCACAACAGCGGACAACAAGAGCTGGTGAGTGCTGAGCATGCACTCATACAAGTTTGAAGCGCACAACGAGAGCGCAACGGGGAGTGCAACGACGACGAAGAGCGGATAGCAACAACAATGTATCAGCGCTCTATCTTCGCAAGCGAGCGCACACAACAACGATTGTGCGACCAATAATAGGCAACTAGCGAAGAGTTTAAGAGATCGATTTGAGCGGCAAAGCTGTGTGAAACGGTTTTTAGTTTCTTACTTTACACAGAGGCTGAACTCTCTGGCTCCGTTTTGACTCTATGTTCGTCAAATTCGAGGGCAGACAGAGGTCAATGTCTAATTATTTTGACAATATATGTATATGTATGTACAAATAACCAAATTAAGCAATTAATGAAAGCCATATACACATGTACATAGGTTTACCTGCAGTTAATCTGCATGTCTCGAGTGCACTTTATTGAATTTAAATACTCGGTCTATGTACGTATCACTCTATGTACTTCCCTGATTATTAGCGCAATCCATTTAATCCTCCTGTATGTAATCCACCGATGTCACCTGCTGAAGAGTCCACCCGGGGCGCCAAAAATGTCCTGACAAAGGGCTTGGTGTATATAACACATGAAACAACAACAAGTCGTGGATCTTCAACACCCAGCTTGCCGACAACGAAGTCTTTTGATACTGCTTTAATTTCACTTCAAACTTAACCTAGTGGGCAGAGAGCTAGCACCGAGACCCGAACATCTAGCGAGAGCACTCCATCCCGCTCTCGTCGCTCTCGTGCTGCTCTTTACAGTGCCCTAATTAATTTCATGCACCTTACAGCCTAAACTCCATTATGCCCAGTCAAATGACTGAACAATCTTTATTGAATTTTATTTATTTAAATTTTCATTTATTTAAATTTTGTTTAATTTGTTAATTTCATTCACTTAAACTTTTATTTATTCAGATTTTGATTTTATTTTATTTATTTTTTTTTCACTCACTTTACCATGGCCCTCGGCCCACTGTTCCCCACACTCACTGTACAAATTTCGAGCTCCCGCGCACCGAAATTTCTCCACTAGTTTGCGTGGTCTCGACCCACGGTCAGCCTCTCGCTCTCCGACACACGCATCGCTATCAGCCGACGGCACCGACAGTGCTCTCTCTCGCACGCCGATCACAAGCGTGTCTTCGCTTGTCGCGTCACTTCTGTGTGTGTGTGGTTGGCTGCCGTTGCTCGCTTGGCCGCGGCTTCACTCTCTCGCTCTCTTTCTCTTCGCGCTCTTCGTTGCTGGGCTCGAGTGCGTTCACACGCGTCGGCCGTCTTTCTTTCTCCTCCTATTCCGCTATTCTGTTTCCCAACTTATGAGCGCTAGCTCGAACGCTCACTGCCGAGATTTTCGGCACCTCTTCCCCCGCTCGTTTTACTTGTGTCTTATGCCTACTCGCAATTGGCGCGCCAATTCGGTCAAACTGCATGCAAGATATGTTAGAGTTTTGGGTCGCACGTATGCGCGTATTTATTTAAGCGCACGATGCGGGCTTTATGCCGCCCGTGTACCACCCTCCCCTACGTCCCAGGGTCCCTGCTCGGGCGCCACTTGTAAAGGTACGTTTTTCCAGCTGGGGCAGACTCGGCCTGGCCCAGGGTTACCTACAAGACAATTTGTAGAATGCTGGGACGCACTGGGGTAGGGGACGGGAAATACGGCAACTCACGGCCGCTGGCGGAGCTGCTCCGCCTGGGGTGCTGAGACGGCGGTCTCTGCACCGCGCCGGTCAACTCACGGATAAAACTGGCAAGGGAGGGGGGGGTTGCTATTGCCAGTACCCGCCCGTTGGATATTTAAACACGAGAGTTGCCTCAAATTCTTTTATTTAATCTTTTTGTAGTCTCCCTCACTTACTTTATTCTTCTTGTTTCAAAGCCTATGTCTCCTCCTTCTCCTCTCTCTTCTCGTCAACACTTTTAACTCACTTTTCTCACTTGACCGTCTCTCTCGGTCCTCGACACAGACTGACTTCTGCTCTAGCCCGCCCCGCAGCGCGGCGGCTAATTCTGAAACTACTTGTAACGGGCCCTCCATGGGGCGCTTATGCGCTTCACTGCGCTTACATCTAATAATTCCGCATACTAACTAGTAATTTAACAACTTAACGACTACAAATTAGAAAACTTAAGAACTACAAATTCGATAACTTAATGTCTACAAATTAGAAAACTTAATAGCTAAACAACTTAACGACTACAATTTTGAAAACTTATGAGCTACAAATTCGATAACTTAATAACTACAAATTAGAAAACTTAATAGCTAACCGCGCTCCATTGCGCTTAAACCAATAACTAACAATAACAACTACAAATTAGAAAACTTAATAGCTAACCGCGCTCCATTGCGCTTAAACCAATAACTAACAATAAGAACTACAAATTAGAAAACTTAATAACTACAAAATAGATATGTGAGGTGGCGTTTCCCGCCGCCTTACAAGCCTCCCAAATTCCAGGCCGTAGCGTATCACCTCCTCTTTCTTAAGGTTATATAAAAGCACTTATTGACTCTATTTATCGCAGGGCCCCACGTTGGGCGCCAGTTGTAACGAACCTTCGGTTTGCCCCGAGTTTAAGCCGAGCCGCACTCAGCCGACTTTGTGTTCGTGCCAACAAATTTATATGTTGGGCGCCTGCCGATAAATAATAAGTCCTGCTATTTAGATTTAATAATATAAACTGGTTTATTCACGTAGATATATTATTATTATTAGCTGCACACGGCTAAGCCCGCAGGATTCGTAGATGACATGAGGAGCACTTTAGGTACGAGCGGTCAGCCTCTTAGCAGTCTAGAGGTTGCAGAGCACTCCAGAGTACGCCAAGATACGCGCTGTGTTTTCCAGCGGTTCGCTTGGATCACCACAAGCACTCCTACAACTGGATTTACTCGCTGGCATTTACCGCGTCTCAGAAGGCTTACGTTCTTTCGCACGGCTGCTCTCACTAACCTCACACTCCTGTCTAGGTTATGCTGCTCGAGCACCAGCTGCAGGCCGCACCTCTGTCCTCAAGGATACGGTTTGGTATGCGTCTAGGATATTCCTCTGAATATCCTTGTATGTATCCCACGATGTCCTTTGTAGAAATCCCACGATGTCCCTGAGGTCCATAATGTCCCTCGCTTGTCCTTCGTTTGTTCTTTTCACTTTTCACCGCGTTGACACTCGGCTCTTTCACTTTTATTTGGAATCGACTGACCCAGTGCCGAGTCGTGTTCGCCTTTTATAGCAGCGCTGCAGGCCCTGTTTTGGATCTGGAGCGGGGCCTGCCTCGGCTCTCTGTAGCGGGGCCTGTCTCCTCTTCGGGTTTGCCTAAACGGTAACATCGCCTGATTTTGTGCGACGCCAAATACGCGTGATCGCGTGGCAGCCTTTCATTGGCCGAAGCACCGTTACACGCCTGCGAGTGAAAGTAATAGCTACTTTCTCGCGGCTACGAACGGCACTTCGGCTAGCGGTGCACGATCAACGCAGAGAGTGCGACGCGAGTAAATCGCTGAATCACCAAGAGCGAGCGAGACGTCTCATCGCTCGCCTTTGACCCTTTCCAGTCGCGAGGGTCGCTCTTACCGTACTCGCGTCGCTGTGTGGAACATATAAATGCACAGCAAATGCATGCAATTATACAGGTTGAGACGTGCATGCATATAATGTTCCTCACACCATGACTGATCCGCCGCCGAAGTTCCGCATTGAAAACATAGAGGATCTTTTCTCAAATCACGCCAGTAATGACGATATCCATCTGGTCTGTCCAAATTAAATTTTTCTCATCAGAAAAAATACCTTTAAAATAAAAACAATGGTACAAATGCATAGGAGCGATGTAACTTTTTCTTACGGAGTCCCAATTTGTATCTAAGTTCCTAAGCGCGAAATCGATCCTGGCAGCCTTATGTTTTAAAGTTAAATGAGGTACCTTCTTGAGCACAACTCGGACAATATGGTCAGACTTATTTAAAGTGCGCAAAACAGTCATAGCCGATACTTTATTCCCAAAAATCGAGGCAAGCTGGGCAAATGACGTGGTCTAATTACTTCCTTTTTAAAATGCGGCGCTTATCGCGGTCATCTAAGATTGGATTACGACCAGTGCTTCGTTTTTGACCGTATCCATCCGGGTTTTTCAAAAAATTGGCAATAGCAGTGTGACTACGATCAATTTCGGGAAATTTGGCTAACAGTCCAGCCAGCCTTAGCAAATGCTAGAATGGAGCTCTTTTCTTTCGACTGCAGCAGGCATGAACGCCTCATTTTATAAAAATTAGTTAATTTGAATATTATTGATACAATTTATCAAGAAATAACACGATCCAATCATTTTAACTTCACTTTTACTCAATGTGTCTTATAATTTTGATACGCTTGCAATCACTCAAAATGCTTGCACTGAGAGGAAAAAGTAACGGTGCATTTCAACGCATAGCTAAAAATAGCAAACAATGGTTCTTCATCGCTGTCTATGCTTTGCTCTTTCATTTCTTATACTTGGTTTTCTTAAATTTTGAGTAACAAATTTTTACAAGCAAAAACTCAAAATTTTGATGTGTCTTATCATTGTGATAAGCGCTGTATGAACAATTTCATAGTCCCCATGCATAATATAAAAAATTTCACAGTCCCCATTAATATTGTAAGCAATTCCAATCAATGATGACAATATCAACTCCAGCTTGCATAATACAAACAAAAAGCTAGAATCGATGTTCCCTCCATTGGGGTTGAAAATGCTAACGTAGCACAAACCAAGGCACTAAATTTTACCCTCCTTAAGAGATCGATCATTTTGTTTATAAAAGAGTAAATTTCAAAGAGCCAAAAGCTCAATAGATCAAAGTCCAATCAGTAAAAAGCTTGAAGCCAAGGTTTGCTAAACGTATGAAGGAACTAGAAGTCAGTCTTAAGATTCAATTCGAAATCAAATGTACTCCGTAGAGGTGATACCTGTCGTAAATCCCCAAATACTATAACAGAAATACCACCAAATGGGGAAGTATTTTTGAAAATTTGTTTTAGACGGGGGTCCAACTGAGAAAACATTTTAGAGCCTACCATAGATATTTCACCTATAATAATTAGCTTAAGGTCTATTAACCTTGAATGCAAACTGTTGATTAAGTCATTACTTAAAGCTCTCAAATCAGAACCAGATTAGTTAACTGGTAGAGAGAACATGGAATGTAGTGTCGCACCACTAATTCGGAAATCAGCTTTACCTGTTGGTGCACAGAGTAAAATATTTGCTGAATCCTTAGTCCCAGGCCTACTGTTAAATACATGGGATAATGCTTGAAAAATGAAAAAAGGCTCTTTCCGACACCAGCACCACCTCCAACGAATTCATAAAATGTTGACTTACTTTTCACATTGTGCAATACATGTGTACGGTAAGTCTTCTGCTTTAAATATAATGACCTAACAATATCTTGTATTCTATCGGACAAAAGCAAAGCAGGAAGCTTTATTATTAGTATTCTCTTCCTGATTCTCATCATTTCCATGAATGTCAACTACCTCTCTATTCTCAATATTGCCCTCATTCTCATCCTGTACTGCGTTGTTAAGAGCATTCTGAAGCTCTCTATCATCTAAGCTATTGTACTTCCTACGGTTTGTCTCAACTAACTCCTGATTCTGAATACAAAACAATTCGCAGTCTCTATTCACTAATTCTGCCTCCTCGTCCCTCCATGGGACATATAATATAACTAATTCCCTAAAGTATTGGCTTCTCTCAGTATTAATATTAAATCTCCTATACATAATACTACTGGGAGAGCGTCTTTCCTAACAAAACCACTACCATTGCGAAGTGCAAAAACTAATGAATCTGTATTTGGTGTTTCTGGGTCATTCTGCTCTATTGCTTGGCGAGTTCCACCATGCTGTTTGCTATAACTATAAAAGCAGCAAAATCAGCCAGGCATAAACTATCTAAAGCGTAAGGGCGCTGAATGCTCTAAGACCACTAAATATATATCTGTAGAGCCATCGGGTAAATTTTCTAACTGTTATCTCCTTTTAAGCATCCTAACCCGATGCTCCGGCAATGAAGTATTTATATATACCTCTGCGTTAATGCTTTCGGACAAATGCATACTTAAACAGCAGTAAACGGCTTCTTTATATTAGCTCGCTGCAGTTGGAGATGTTTATTATAAGCGTTCAGCTTTATTGCTGCGAATGATCGCTTTACAAATATCTTGGGCTTCTTGATGCTAGATCTAAGAGCATTAATATAAAACTCATACCTAAGGTTAAGTTGATCGTGGGACAAAAAGCTATTAAAATCATTAAGCGAGTCTATGGTTTCACGACCAAACGCTTTTCCCAAGAATCCCTGAAAATTTTGAAAATTTTCACTATGCTCATCTATATTTTGAGCATTCTCTTCAAAAGAAAACAAAATTTCTGTTTGGGGCATAGGAGGGTATGGAATACCGAATCTACAAATTTGTTGTGCCCTAACTTATGCCCTACATGAGTGGCCGTGATTGTGGATTTTATTCTCCAAATATGGAGCCACATCCGGACAATCAGTGTCAGTTGTGATAAACTGATCAATAAAAGACTTCACTCTAACAATGCTTGACTCATCAGTCGAGTCAAGCCTAGGGCATCTTTCACCCAAACATGCCGTGAATATGAGGATAGCCTCGTTGTTGGAACTTAGCTCGCCAATAAAATCTAAGAACGTAATGACTTCCAAAAACACCATTATTCTTCTTCATTAGCTTTAAAACCTGCCTACATCGAAAATCAAAATACCTAGCACAAGTGATAGGATCGGCTTTAATTAGACGGGCTTTGTTCTCAAAACTTACGCAGCCTGCTGCTTCTTCAGAAATTTCAACATTATTTACATTCCTAGAAAGTCTAACTAAAAGCTGCGTCCACCTAGTTTCTGCTGCCGAAAATATGATAAAGAAGGTCGGAAGACCAAACTGCCTAATCATTGCCATAACCTTCTTCTTTTCTGCTTCCCAGTGATCCCATCATCATGGCGAACTAATTGGTCTATTTGCTCTTCATTAAGAACGTTTGCTGCAGTAATGCCGTGGGTGGCGTTGTGCTTTCACAAGCAAATCGACGTATTGTTTCTAATATTGATCATTTCTAACTTCTTAAAGTTAAGAAATAATTTATCTGTTCTACAACCTCTCTATCAAAATTTCTAAGCTCTGACCTAACTATGGTTGTAAAACTTTCCTTACACTTTCTTTTAACGCCTGCAAAGATAGTTTGAAAGGCCAGCTCCTCAGCATCGCAATCTTCGATCATATCTAATGGTCGCTGGCCTTCTCCAGAGGCTATAACTATTCTTTGCATAGCGATATATTCTGCAGGGACATTTTTTAAAAGTGTTTCCTGGCCTCCTGGGTTGATATCTTCTATCTCTCTACTAATCTGCTCATTTGTTGAGGCTTGAGCAGATCTAATTCTGACACTAAGTCCCTGTCTTCAGCTGATGCAACGAATGGAATTTCGTCAGACGAAAAACAAGTTAGCCACTGTTCATTAACAGTAACCTGATGCATCCTATATAGCTCAGTGTCGACTAAAAATCGAATTGCATCAGCTACTTTTGATGGCCTAATGGTTTCAATCATGAAATCATGACTATATTCCATCCTACGCTTCAAATGAATCTGAACTACCTCAGCTTCGCTGAACCCCTTGGAAGAGACGTTACTACAATGGCTACAGGAATAGGTATATTTACCACTGCTCCTTTAATGGCATTTTGGCGGTCATATCCTAAAGACTTTTCTATCACGAAAGGAAGGCGTGGTGAGATAAGCCTTTCCTCTAATGGCGTTAAGCCCTTTAAACAATTCGGAAGATCCGGAAAGTCTAAGCCATTTGTAATCGAAGCTTTTGGTTGTTTGCCTAACTTGATACTGTTGCTACATGTTTTGCAGACTTTACTTTCAATAGCCTCTCGTTAAATTTTGTCCACTTGATGTGTAAACCACAAACCTTGCAGCTAATGCAAACCTGATCAGGTCCCTGCTGAGCTGTCGTATTAAATGCTAAAAGCTATAAGACCATCAAGACTAGTATAATTATTTTCGGATCTTTTTGAAAAAGCGTATGTGAACGCTCCATCCTATTCCTGGTAGCATTACGCCTATTCTCAGCTACCCTTTTGTCAACATTGCTACGATATTGGCTAACTCGCTGAGATACGCTTCTATTGGCGTCGAAAGCTCCCTGTCGTGCATGAATGCGATCACTTCACCATGCACTTGTATTACGAGCCTGCTCAACGATTATACGAATCGGATCGTCTCTAACCTGCGATCTTAAGGTTCTGTCTCTAGCTCTTTCTAAAGGCGCTGTCCAATGTCTTGTCTATGGCGATCTCGCCGAACAGTATTCTGTCTTTGTTCGTTTACCAGGTAAAATGGGTCTTGTCAACGTCTCGATCGACGCGAAGTGTCAGCCAATTGCTCCTGTTGCCTAACGGCAGGATTGGCTCGTCTAGTCGAGTGGTCCTCCGTATTCTGTGGTTGCTCATTTGCTCTATAAGCTGAGTCTTGTCTGCGCGTAGATCGGCGCGAAGTGTTAGCCAATTGCTCCTGTTGCCTTACGGCAGGATTGGCTCGTCTAGTCGAGTGGTCCTCCGTATTCTGTCGTTGCTCATTTGCTCTATAAGCTGAGTCCTGTCGGCGTCTCGATCGACTCGAAGTGTCTTGTTCGTGCTCTATCTGCTAGTCTGAGAATTTGCGCGCAGTGTAGCTCGAAGATGGGTGTTTTGGCTTTGATCAAAAGTCTTTTTAAAGAATTATTTCTACGTACTTGGTTTCGCTGTCTATTTCTACTTCACTCAGTTTGGATTAACTCTTCGTTATGTCTACTCTCTCGTTGAGACTCTTCATTATTAACTCTCTTTGCTCAGAATATTCAACATTTGACCTATGTATTTAATAAATTCCTATTTCGTTGTCTCTGAGACCTATTAGAAGCTGATATTCTATTATTGCTAGGCATTTTCAAAGTGATTAAATTGATTTTAAAAATTTTAAAATGATTAACACTAATTAAATTAAAATATAATCAATTAATAAAGATATATGTATATGTATACATAAACTAATAGGCATTAATCAATTTCAAATATTTTCATGCACTTAAAAACTATTTTATTATGATAGTATATTGTATTAATAATATGACAATACTACAGTTAGTGGTTAATAATTTAAATAGATTTGAAAGTCTTTAAAAGACGAATAACTTAAAAACTTGCGGTTCGTGGTCCAGAGCAGAAAAACACAAAAAGTTCCTTTTTATCATCGGTAATAAATCACATTCACACTAAGTGTATATGCATATACATACATATACACTTACACATACACAAATTCAGCCATTACACTACGCGCCGTGCCGATAGTCTCTATACATATAAATATATATATATATAACATATAAACTCACACGTACACACAGCGTTTGGCCGTTACTCTACACCCACAAACACGACATAGCGGCACAAATTAACGGACAAATCGGAATAATTGTAGGAAACGCGATAAATTTTGTATTCTTTTTAAGTTTTTCACTACTAACCGACAAAACCGATAAAGCTAAGTTTATTTATTTATAAAAATGTGGCTAAAAATTGATTAATCTAAGAAAATTGCAGATCGACAGTCGAATATCGAGAGCTCGCAATTGTCTGTGATGGTAATCGCAGGTTGCAAAGTAAATCTACATGCCGCCACAAATTTAAAGCGGAATCTTATAGCAGAAAGTTAAGTTCGAGTGTTGGGTAACACTCAAAATCTGCACGATATACTTTTTAAGGTCAATGCACCCCCACAGATATTACAAAAATTCAATTAAAAAATATTTTTCGTTATTTCAAAACGCGCGCCTATTAAATATACGAAATCAGCGATGGGAGTTTTGAGCATGTAAAACTTATAAACAAATTTGAGCATGTACATCTTAAGGAGTATGAATGTATGCGCAAACGGAAGAGTCATGGTCAAGGTAAAACGTACATATATACTGTATGTATGTACTGTAACGAACCTTCGGTTTGCACCGAGTTTAAGCCGAGCCGCTCTCAGCCGACTTTGTGTTCGTGCCAACAAATTTATATGTTGGGCGCCTGCCGATAAATAATAAGTCCTGCTTTTTAGATTCAATAACATAAACTGGTTTATTCACGTAGATATATAATTATTGTAGTACAGCAAAGTGATGGCTTAGACTATAGATGCACACGGCTAAGCCCGCAGGATTCGTAGGTGACATCGGCTACGAGTGGTCAGCCTCTGAGCCGTCTAGAGGTTGCAGAGCACTCCATGGTACACCAGTATCTGCACTGTGTTCTCTAGCGGTTCGCTTGGAGTATCACAGGCACTCCTACTGCTGGATTCGCTCGCTGGCACTCTAGACCGCGCCTCAAAGATGTACGCTCTTCCGCACGACTACTCTCACGTACCTTTTACTCCTGGTTGCAGGACACGCCACTCCTTGTAACGCTTTCCGCGCACACCTTAGAGCTGGCTGGGCTAGCGCACACTGTTTTTACAGGATCGTAGTTTTGCCGTGAGGAGCACTCCGGCTAGCGACTGATCAGCCTCTGAGCCGTCTAGAGGTTGCAGAGCACTCCAGAGTTCGCCAGGATACGCGCTGTATTCTCCAGCGGTTCGCTTGGATCACCACAAGCACCACAAGCACTCCTACAACTGGATTTACTCGCTGGTACTCTAGACCGCGTCTTAGAAGACTTAGGTTCTTTCGCACGGCTGCTCTCACTAACCTCACACTCCTGTTTAGGTTATGCTGCTCTAGCACAAGCTGCCGGCCGCACTTCTGTCCTCAAGGATGCGGTTTAGTATGCGTCCAGGATATTCCTCTGAATATCCTTGTAGAAGTCCGACAATGTCCTTGTAGAAATCACACGATGTCCTTGATGTCCCTCGTTATCCTTCGTTGCATTTTCAATTTCACTTCCGTTGACACTCGGAACTTTCACTTTTAATTGGTATCGACTGACCCAGTACCGAGCCGTGTGCGCCTTTTTATAGCAGGCCCTGCTTCGTTTCTGGAGCGGGGCCTGTCTCCTCCTCGGGTCTGCCTTAACGGCAACATTGCCTGATTTTGTGCAACGCCAAATATGCCTGATCACGTGGCAGCCGCTCATTGGCCGAAACACCGTTATACGCCTGCGAGTGAAAGTAATAGCTACTTTCTCGCGGCTACGAACGGCACTTCGGCTAGCGGTGCACGATCAACGCAGAGAGTGCGACGCGAGTAAATCGCTGAATCGCCAAGAGCGAGCGAGACGTCTCATCGCTCGCCTTTGACCCTTTCCAGTCGCGAGGGTCGCTCTTACCGTACTCGCGTCGCTGTGTGGAACATTTATATGCTCGCACGCCCACCCATATAAATGCACAGCAAATACATGCCATTAAACAGGTTGAGACGTGCCTGCATATAATGTTCCTCACACTCCCTCGTTCTTCGGGAAACACGAAAACTTTCGTGTTTAAGTACGTCCGAAATTTTAAATTTGGCGCCACTTCAACGGTTTTGCTCTTCTTTGTTTTGCTCCACCAGCATTACTCAGTGTTGCCACCTGGCACGCGATGTCGATCCACCCAGTGTCAACGCTGACCGACACCCTTCTTGCAACACTGTCAAAACAAACAGGTAAGCAAAACAAAGTGTTTTATTAAAATATTTACCAGATTCTAATAAAACTTCCTCGGTGTTTAGGCAACATCACTCCTTGATGCCCCTTTGGCCATACTCCGTCCGCCGCTGCAGTATATGATCCTCTTTTCCTTTCCACGCGCCGCCAGCCACCCGGCTGTGTTGTGGCCGTATACTGGCTGAAGTGGCGGCGCCTCAAATTTCGCGATGTAGGGTCTGGGCGAGATTTGCCAACTTATGACCCCGGCGAATGGCTCTTCTCTCCCTCGGGTACCCACTAATGAGTACACCGGACTCCGCAGGAAATTTCGGTGCACCAGACAACGTTCGTGAGCTGGCTCTGGGGTGTCGTCACTCTGGCATCGGGCAGACGGTATGGCATAATCCTCATTCGCGCACAGCTCCAGCAGATTCGCTGGCCAGAGCGCAAGGATCGGCCTCATCCCTTCTTCCGGTGCCCTAGCTCTACTATCCAGACCCTCCAGCCACGTTGCAGAAGTCTGGCGCTGAAATTCCCGCAGGCTCATTCCCGTGAGTCTTTACACACAATTTTTATACTATTTCACGTAGTGATATAGTATATTGGGTTTGTGCAATGTCCGTCATGCTGTCCGTCCGTCTGTCCGTCTTTCAGTCTGTCCGTCTGTCCGTATGAACGCAAACCATTTCCACGCTATTGAAGCTAGAGAAATTTGAAATATATAAAGTGACAAGATTTTCCCGATACGCCCACTAGGGGCGTGGCAAATCGGAAAATGCTTTTTCCTGTATCTCAGAAACACTACTTCTAGAAGAGCTAGAGAGTTGAGATTTTAACTGAACACTCTTGTCGACATCCCATTGGGGGCGTGGCAAACTGTATCTTTTACAGTTTTAAAGCTAGAACGCCCAAATTTGGCACGTGGGTTACTGTTACGATCCTATAAGGATCATCCAAAAAATTTTATGGCCACGCTTACCAGGGGCGTGGCAAATCGGATCTGAAGATATAGTGATTTTACTAGTTTCGTTATATTTTGAGCACTATTGATGCTAGAGACTTGAGACTTGGTATATATACTCGGGTTAACATCCCACAATCGAAAAGCTATGGCGGATATATCTACGCCCTCAGGGGGCGTGGCAACTAATATTAGCTTATATCTCCTACAGTTTAAGTGCTAGAAGCTTCAAAATTGAATGTTAAGTTACGCCCCAAAAGGGGCGTGACATACAGAAAAATACCCTGTAATTTTCGCATTTTTCGAATGAAAGCATCCAAACTTTACAGTTATATTCCCACTATATGCACATGCCAAAAATTATATGTCTACGCCCACTGGGGGTGTGGCAAATCAAAACTGAAACATCTGCAGCTTCTGAGCCAATAACGCGCCACATAATGACTTTGTGACCTTTGACCTTGTCTTTTGATTTGCTAAATTATATATATATATATATATATATATATATATATATGTTTGAAAAGAATATTTTATTAATACTGTGAGGAACAATATATGCAGGCACGTCACAACCTGTATAATTGCATGTATTTGCTGTGCATTTATATGGGTGGGCGTGCAGGCATATAAATATTCCTCACAACGACGCGAGTACGGTAAGAGCGACCCTCGCGACTGGAAAGGGTCAAAGGCGAGCGATGAGACGTCTCTCTCGCTCTTGGCGATTCAGCGATTTACTCGCGTCGCACTCTCTGCGTTGATCGTGCACCGCTAGCCGAAGTGCCGTTCGTAGCCGCGAGAAAGTAGCTATTACTTTCACTCGCAGGCGTGTAACGGTGCTTCGGCCAATGAGAGGCTGCCACGCGATCACGCGTATTTGGCGTCGCACAAAATCAGGCGATGTTACCGTTTAGGCAAACCCGAAGGGAGACAGGCCCCGCTACAGAGAGCCGAGGCAGGCCCGCTCCAGAGCCGAAGCAGGGCCTGCGGCGCTGCTATAAAAAGGCGCCCACGGCTCGGCACTGGGTCAGTCGATTCCAGTGAAAAGTGAAAGTGCCGAGTGTCAACGGAGTGAAAAGTGAAAAGTGCAACGAAGGACAACGAAGGACAACGAGGGACATAAAGGACATCGTGGTATACATACAAGGATATTCAGAGGAATATCCTGGACGCATACCAAACCGTATCCTTGCGGACAGAGGTACGGCCGGCAGCTGGTGCTAGAGCAGCATAACCTGAACAGGAGAGTAAGGTTAGTGAGGGTAGCCGTGCGAAAGTACGTAAGCCTTCTGAGACGCAGTCTAGAGTGCCAGGGAGTACATCCAGTTGTAGGAGGGCGTGTGGTGATCCAAGCGAACCGCTGGAGTATACAGCGCGTATCCTGGCGTACCCGGTGTGCTCTGCAACCTCTAGACGGCTCAGAGGCTAATCGATCGCTAACCGGAGTGCTTCTCACGGCATAACTACGATTCTGTGGAGATCAGCGTGCGCTAGCCCAGCCAGCTCTAAGGTGTGCTCGGAAAGCTTTACAAGCAGAGGCGTGCCCTACAACCAGGAGTAAAAGGTACGTGAGAGTAGTCGTGCGGAAGAGCGCACGTCTTTGAGGCGCGGTCTAGAGTGCCAGCGAGCGAATCCAGCAGTAGTAGTGCCTGTGATACTCTCGGCGAACCGCTAGAGATCACAGCGCGTATCCTGGCGTACTCTGGAGTGTTTTGCAACCTCTAGACGGCTCAGAGAGACTAACCGCCCGTTAGCCGAAGTGCTCCTCACGGCACCTACAAATCCTGCGGGCTTAGCCGTGTGCAGCTATAGCCTAAGAAATCACTTTGCTGTACTAAAACAGTTTTATATCAACGCGAATAAACCAGTTTATATTATTAAATCTAAAAGCAGGACTTATTATTTATCGGCAGGCGTCCAACATATAAATTTGGTGGCACGAACACACAGTCGGCTGTGTGCGGTCCGGCTTAAACTCGGGGCAAACCGAAGGTTCGTTGCAACTGGCGCCCAACGTGGGGCCCTGCGATAAATAGAGTCGATTTAAGTGCTTTAAGAGAAATATAGATATGGTACGAGCGTGGGTATATAACCTTAAGAAGGAGGAGGTGATACGCTACGGCTTGGAGTTCGGAGTGAGCCTGTCAGGCACTCTGGACACAATGCGGAGGCAATTCGGCGAGTGGGTCGACGAGCATGAGGGAAGGATTCCATTTTCCCTGAGGCTCGCCGACATTGCAGTCCTCCATGAGCGACGGTCGCCACGAAGAGAGGAAATGTTGACCGCCGTCGAGGAAGAGGATCTGGAGGATCGAGAGGAGAAGACAGAAGGCCCGCGAGTGTCACTGCCATCCACTAGTGCCACCGCTGCCCGCCTTAATGAGACCCAGCAAGGACCCTGGAGAGCCACATCCACTCCACAGCCCGAAATAAGGACGCGAGAGCCGAGTTTGGCTGGGCTCGAGTATTCCAAGGTGGCCAAACAGGTGCGCGAATGGGGCTTCCGATTTGATGGCACATCGAAGCCTCTGGAATTTCTGGAGCAGGTAGAGTGGTCGGCCGACACATATGGTCCCGAGGGCGATGCCGGAGCTGCTCAAAGGCATGGCCTTGAAATGGTACGTGGCTAATATCGACATTAGACGTCGTGGGGAGCATTCGTGAGCAGCTTCCAGAGATTCTTCTTGCCTAGAGACTACCTGGAGAACATTAATGAGGAAGTCTCGAGGCGGAAGCAGATGCTGGGTGAGGCGTTCAAGCTGTATATGGTGGAAATGCAGACCCTGATGAGTCCACTACGCTATGCTGCGGATCGGGAGATGAAGCTGATATATAATGGCAGCTTACCGGATCTGCGCGCTTATGCTCGGCCTTACCAGTTCCGGAGCCTGACGGAGCTGATGATGCTGGCGGACGAGTTCGAGGACTTGGAGAGGGATCGAAAGAAGCTGAGGCAGCAACACAGGCAGAGCAAGCCCGGATTGATGGCTATGGGCGACGCTGAATGCGAAGGTGAGTCCACCTATCACCGCAGCATGACCGCTGAGGAGGTGTGTCCGCGGCCGGCACCAAGAACTGGTGTGTCAGGACCAAGGACGCACATCCCGAATCCTGCCAGGGTGTGCCGTATGTGTGGCCAAGAGGGCCACTTCGCCGTTGAATGCCGCAATGAAGCGCTGAAGTTTTGCTGGCAATGTGGGCGCATTGGTGTGAGAACAATTGCCTGTTGCCAGTCGGGAAACGGGCTGAGGCACCCGCCATCCAGGGGCGAGCGGGAGCAGCGTCGCGGCGGCCCCAGGCACTGATAGGCCAGCTCGTGGATGAAGGCACACAGATCTCGGCGATCGTAGCCATCGGAGCAGAGGAGCATAATGCTACGATCGACACGGGAGCCACCAGCATTTTCGTGAGTGAGAAACTGGCAGGCAGGCTCCGAGGATTTGGTGTGCTGCGCCCCACACAGAGGCGCATCCGGTTGGCGGACGGCAGTTGTTGTCAAGTGGAGGCAGCATTGGAGTTGGAAATTAGGCTGGGGGCACAGGAAATCTTCATCCCGCTGCTTATTTTGCCAGGCGTGATCGACGATCTGGTAGTGGGCTGGAATTTCTTGGCCAGGATGGGCTGCAGTGGATGCGAAGTTGTCGGTGGCAGTCGCCAGTGCGGAGGTGGAGCCCAGAAGCCAAATGGAGGCGAATCCAGGTTTGGCACACCCACGTCATGAGGATGTGGAGGTGGACGCGTTCCTGAGGCAGGAATTGGACAAATTTCAGCAGATTAAGGGCACCACTGACATCACCGAGCACCGGATCACGATGCACGACAAGCGGCCAATAAAGCAGCGATACTTCCCGAAGAACCCGAAGATGCAGGCGGAGATCAACAGCCAGGTAGATGAGCTCCTGGCTAAAGGATGCATAGAGCCCTCGAAGAGCCCACCCAGCGCTCCTATAGTGATGGTGCGGAAGAAGAACGGCAAGTGGCGGCTGTGCGTGGATTTCCGACAGCTCAACAGCCGATCTATAAAAGATGCATATCCGCTGCCTCGAGTGCATCACATTCTGGACCAGCTTCGAGAGGCGCGCTACATAACGAGCCTGGACTTGAAGGATGGGTATTGGCAGATACCCATGGAGGATGCTACCCCACCACTAACGGCAGTTAAAGTTTCAGGAAAGGGGCTGTTCCAGTGGAAGGTGATGCCCTTCGGCCTTCACTCGGCACCAGCGACGTTCCAGAGAGCACTGGATCAAGTCATTGGCCCAGAGATGATGCCGCATGCTTTTGCGTATCTCGATGATATCATCGTCATAGGAAGGACAGGAGCATATGAATAACCTGCGAAAGGTGTTCCGGCGGCTGAGAGCTGCCAATTTGAATATCAACATCGACAAGTGCGATTTCTTCAAAAAGGAGCTGAAGTATCTGGGCCACAAGGTGACGGAACATGGCATCCGTACGGACCCAGAAAAGGTTGCCGCGATTGCGGAACTAAGGCCTCCCGAAAACGTGAAGGAGTTGCGACAATATGTGGGCGTGGCATCCTGGTATCGCCGCTTTGTGCCTGACTTTGCGACCACAGTACTCCCACTCTATGCGCTGTTAAAGAAAGGTGTCAAGCGGGAGTGGACCGAGGAGCGTCAGAGGGCTTTTGATACGGTAAAGGCCAAGTTGACGAAATCTTGGCATTCCCGGATTTCTCGAAGCCGTTCTGCCTACAAACGGAGCAACTATGGGCTCGGCGCAATTCTGACGCAAACTTCAGAGGATGGGGAGAGGGTCATCTCCTATGCCAGTCGGACACTGAATAGCGCGGAGCGGAACTATTTAGCAACGGAGAAGGAATGCCTAGCGATCGTCTGGGGCATCCGGAAGTTGAGGCCTTACTTGGAAGGCTATCACTTCGTAGTGGTGACCGATCACATGGCACTGAAGTGGCTCAACTCCATTGAGAGTCCTTCAGGCAGAATCGCCAGATGGGCATTGGAGCTACAACAATTTGACTTCGAGATCCGGTACAGGAAGGGCAAGTAAAATGTAGTAGCCGATGCTCTGTCGCGACAGCCTCTGGAGGAAGAAGTGTGGCGCTTGGTCGCAAGCAAAAACCAATCAGCTGGGACGGAATGTCGCTGGATGGCTAAGCTTCGCCGAGACCTCCACCAAAACGCACAGAAGCTACCAGACTACAGAGAAGAGACGGGGAATGTATATAGGCACATTCCTCATCAAGCTGGCCATGAAGATGTGGCTGCATGGAAGCTATGCGTGCCGAGCGAGCAGCGCAAGCAGGTTCTGGAAGAGAACCACGATGCGGCCACCGCCGGCCACCTGGGAAGCCGAAAAACGATTGCCCGAGTGGCAGCAAGATACTACTGGCCCGGTATGTATCGAGACGTGCGAGGATACGTGCAGCGCTGCGAGTTATGTCAGCGCTACAAGTCCAGCCAACTCCAGGCGGCCGGACAGATGCTGACCCAGATCCCTGAGGAGCCATGGGTGACGGTGTGCGCCGACTTTGTCGGACCGCTACCCAGGTCAATGCACGGGAACACCATACTGTTGGTGTTCATCAACAGATTCTCCAAGTGGACGGAGATGGTGCCGTTGAGAAGCGCTAATACAGCGGCGCTTCAAAAGGCATTCAGGGAGCGGATCGTGGCCAGATTTGGAGTGCCGAAAGTGCTCATCACGGATAATGGCACTCAATTCACGAGCCGTGCCTTCAAGGGATTCTTGGATGAGCTAGGAGTGCATCATCAGTTGACGGCGCCATACACGCCTCAAGAGAATCCCACGGAGAGGGCCAATCGCACGGTCAGACGATGATCGCTCAATTTGCGGGCAGCGATCAACGTTGTTGGGACGAGGCGCTACCAAAGTTGACATTGGCCGTCAACAGCAGCGTCTCGGCCTCTACAGGGTATTCCGCAGCCTTCCTCACTCAAGGGCGTGAGCCAAGGTTGCCTAAGGCCTTGGTTGACGCACAGACTGTGGGAACAGGCCAGGCAACACAAGCACTCACGGAGAGAGTCACCAAATTGGCCGAAGTGTACCAGATTGTAAGGCGAAATCTGGAAAAGGCGGCTCAGGATCAGGCGCGGCATTATAATTTGAGGCGGCGACAGTGGAAACTAGCCATAGGGGACAGGGTGTGGGCGAAAGAGCGTCACCTGTCTAATGCCGCTGAAGGGTTTGCGGCAAAACTGGCTCCACGATACGGAGGACCGTATACAGTGGTCAGCTTCATCTCGCCGGTCATATGCCGGATCAAGGCGGAGACTGATAAGCACAGCCGGACAGCTCATGTGTCCGATCTGAAGCCATATCAGGCGGAGGCGGGTGAGTCTGAGCACACTATTAAAAAAAAAAATAAAAAAAAGGGGTGAATACACATAACTATGTGTATTGTTCTTGTTGTTACCACCCAAGTTTATTATAAAATTTTTTGTTAAAAATTGTGCAATATTTAGATATTGATTTCAAAACAAAAAAAAACAAAAAAAAAACTCATAAAATCGGCAACAGCGCAAGAGCATTAAGAATATCAGAGCGCTCACGAAATGACGCCGAAAACAACAACAATCGCAGCTGGAATAGTATTCCCGCAAACAACAACAGTGTCAGCTGTAACTGAGGCGAGCCCTCTTTAGGGCAAACAACAACAGTATCAGCTGTAACTGTAGGGAGCCCGCGCCAAACAAAACAACAACAGTGTCAGCTGTAACTGTGATGCGAGAGAGCGCCGTCACAAACAACAACAATCTCGGCTGCACAGCGCGGCTCATGAAGACGAGCGAAAAAGCAAATGCGAAACGGACACCACCACACACTTAGATTTGCGTACGCCCACGCACTTGCAAATGCACATGCACGCTCAAGCCACGGCGAGAGCATTGGAACAGTGGAGAGCGAGAGAGAGAGTAAAAAACAACAATGCGGCCGGGCACAGAGGCCAATGAACTCGGGCAGCTGAGCGGCGATCGCTACGGCCGAGGCGAGCCGAAGCTGGGATCTCGAGAGCAAGCGAACGCCTGCAGCTGTGCTGAGAGAAAGAGCGGCTACAACAATAACAACAAGCGCGCATCGCACGAGCATAGCCCAAATATGCAAAACGGGCAACAACAAAACAGCTGGAATCGGCAAACATAGCCCAAACATGTAAAACGGGCAACAACAACCATATGCAACCGTCAAGGGTCAATTAGGCGACAAAGATAGGGATCTGGAAGTCAGCGCTAAGGTTGGGTGGTGGGAAGAGTGCAAGAGGGCACAGGATCCGTTAGGTGCAGCCATAGCACTGCCAGCAGAGCGTTGGCAGGGGCTACATAAGGGGCGTATAGGCAGGCAGATAGCCTACTAAAGTGAAACACGCGATGGAGCTTCATACCGCCAACGTTAAATGCCCGGACTTAGGTGTCAAGCGGGCCCATCCGGCAGATCCTCGACTGTTGGCCCGCGACTCCGCTGGAGCGGCAAGAGGGGACGACCGGAGCGGCTCGCCGGCGCCTAAGCGCCGGGCTAGGCGTGGAAAAGTGAAATTGGCTCCCGTGCGGTTGCCTTTCCATCCCCGGCGCCGGACAGTGAGGCGCCTAAGACGTCATCCCGGATATCTGGACCTGGAGGCGTCCGATTTCGGGGACGAGACCAGCAGTGCCAGTGGGAGCTGGTCACCCGCGAGCTCCTAGAGCAGTAGGGGTGAGTTCTCAGCCCCAGGCTGGAGTACGCCAGACTCCGCGGCGCATCCGCTGGGGCTGGGGAACGAGATGGAGTATGTCAACATGCACAATGGGCATTATTCGCCACTGCACTCGTCGCCGTGGCGACCGCCGCGTGCATCCATTTCGCGTGGACGCCGAGGACGACGTCGACGTCGTCATCGTGAGCGACGAGTCGGAGGGGGAGGTGCCGGAACCAGAGGATGAAGTCATAATCATCTCCAGCTCCGACGAGGAGGAGGAAGCGGGGCCAGCACCGGTGCGGATCAGTGCTAGGCACGAGGAGAGCCTGATGGATGGCCACATCAGACACGTAGCCTACGTCGAGGTGGAGTGGCACGAGGCCATTCCGGCGTGGCCAGACCCCACCGCCACCGGCACCGACACCTTTGATGGCGGCGCCGTTACCGCCACCACCGCCACTGCCTACGAGAGAACCCGAGGAGAGCCCGGACGACCCGTGGAGTAAGCGGGGCGACGCCAGGCCCACGCTGCAGAGGCAGCATTCGGCGCCCACGCGCTCACCTCCCCCAAGGCCGACTTTGCAGCGGCAAACGTCGTGCCCAGAGCCAGCGGGGGGTGGGCAATGGAAGGAGGTGCAACGCGAGGAGTGGCCTGCAGAGGTGGCAGAGCAGGCCAGCCGCATCCAAGCTGCGGGGACGGGCCGAACAGCACTGGTGATGTGGGTTAAGGGCATCCGCTACCGGCTGCGACGATCCCGCACAGGATGCAGATTGTTTCGACACGAAACCTAAAACAAAAAAAAAAAAACAATACAGTTACAAATAAACCCGAAAGACAAACTAATACTGTTGTACACAGACTCACGGGAATGGGCCTGGGGACATTTCAGCGCCAGACTTCTGCTACGTAGCTGGAGGGTCTGGGTAGTGAAGCTAGGGCATCGGCAGAATAGATGAGGCCGATCCTCGCGCACTGGCCAGCGAATCTGCTGGAGCTGTGCGCGAATGAGGAGTATGTCAAACCATCTGCCCGGTGCCAGCGTGGCGACACCCCAGAGCCAGCTCACGAACGTCGTCTGGTGCACCGAAATTTCACGCGGAGCCCGAAATCCCCATTAGTGGGTTCCCAAGGGTGAGAGGAGCCAGTCGCCAGGGTCCGAAGCTGGCAAAGCTCGTCTAGAAGTGGCCGCACAAAATTGGAGGCGCCGCCACTGCAGCCAATACAGGGCCACAACACAACCGAATGGCTGGCGGCGCGTGTAACAGGAAACAGGGTCATCTACTGCAGCGGCGGACGGAGCATGGCCAAAGGGGCATCAAGGAGTGATGTTGCCTAAACACCGAGGAAGTTTTATTAGAATCTGGTAAATATTTTAATAAAACACTTTGTTTTGCTTACCTGTTTATTGTGACAGTGTTGCCATCAGGGTGTCGATCAGCAGTGAGTACGGCGTTGCCACTGGGTGGATCGACATCGTGTGCCAGGTGGCAACACTGAGCAATGCGGTGGAGCAAAACAAAGAGGAGCAGAACGGTTGGAGTGGCGCCAAATTTAAAAACTTCGGACAAATTTAAAACACGAAAGTTTCGTGTTTACCGAAGAAAGAGAGGAGTGTGAGGAACAATATATGCAGGCACGTCACAACCTGTATAATTGCATGTATTTGCTGTGCATTTATATGGGTGGGCGTGCGAGCATATAAATGTTCCACACAGCGACGCGAGTACGGTAAGAGCGACCCTCGCGACTGGAAAGGGTCAAAGGCGAGCGATGAGACGTCTCGCTCGCTCTTGGCGATTCAGCGATTTACTCGCGTCGCACTCTCTGCGTTGATCGTGCACCGCTAGCCGAAGTGCCGTTCGTAGCCGCGAGAAAGTAGCTATTACTTTCACTCGCAGGCGTGTAACGGTGCTTCGGCCAATGAGAGGCTGCCACGCGATCACGCGTATTTGGCGTCGCACAAAATCAGGCGATGTTACCGTTTAGGCAAACCCGAAGAGGAGACAGGCCCCGCTACAGAGAGCCGAGGCAGGCCCCGCTCCAGAGCTGAAGCAGGGCCTGCGGCGCTGCTATAAAAAGGCGCCCACGGCTCGGCACTGGGTCAGTCGATCCCAATTTAAAGTGAAAGTGTCGAGTGTCAACGGAAGTGAACGTGTAAAGTGCAACGAAGGACAACGAAGGCGACGAAGGGCAACGTGGGACATAAAGGACATCGTGGGATACATACAAGGATATTCAGAGTAATATCCTAGACGCATACCAAACCGTATCCTTGAGGACAGAGGTACGGCCGGCAGCTGGTGCTAGAGCAGCATAACCTGAACAGGAGAGTAAGGTTAGTGAGGGTAGCCGTGCGAAAGAACGTAAGCCTTCTGAGACGCAGTCTAGAGTGCCAGCGAGTTCAGCGTGCGCTAGCCCAGCCAGCTCTAAGGTGTGCTCGGAAAGCGTTACAAGGAGTGGCGTGCCCTACAACCAGTAGTAAACGGTACGTGAGAGTAGTCGTGCGGAAGAGCGCACGTCTTTGAAGCGCGGTCTAGAGTGCCAGAGAGCGAATCCAGCAGTAGTAGTGCCTGTGATACGCTCGGCGAACCGCTAGAGATCACAGCGCGTATCCTGGCGTACTCTGGAGTGTTCTGCAACCTCTAGACGGCTCAGAGGCTAACCGCCCGTTAGCCGAAGTGCTCCTCACGGCACATACGAATTCGCGGGCTTAGCCGTGTGCAGCTATAGCCTAAGAAATCACTTTGCTGTACTAAAATAGTTATATATCAACGCGAATAAACCAGTTTATATTATTAAAACTAAAAGCAGGACTTATTATTTATCGGCAGGCGCCCAACATATAAATTTGTTGGCACGAACACACAGTCGGCTAAGTGCGGCCCGGCTTAAACTCGGGGCAAACCGAAGGTTCGTTACAATACAAAATAACTAAATGAAGAAAATATAACAAAAATATCAACATGACCGCGCCGGGGTTCGAGCCCACACCTCTACGCTAGCCAAAGAAGTTAAATCACATTTTCAGAGTTGTCACCTCTCTCATTCTGAGAGATGCCATCTCTCTCGATTTAGGTGTGTGTTTTTGCTAAGGTAAGGGTTTTAAGCTTCGATCCTAATTGAAACTGTCTGGCCACCTCCGATGAAAATTTTTTATCGGCAGCTAATATGAGCAGCGACAGAGGGGATTTAAGGTTAAATTTTAAAAAATATAATGTGATAGAGGCCCCTGTGGGCTGCTGGGACGTGAAATATTATTTCGCTGTCGGTTGCGTCCGACAGCAACGTTGTTACTTGTTTTTTTTTTTTAGATTTTTACGTTACGCCTCATCAAACGTACAGGAACACCCTGCATCCTGTGCGGGATCGTCGGACACGATAGGGGATGCCCTCCGTCCAAACTATCCGCGCCGTTCGGCCAGTCCCCGCATCTTGGATGCGGCTGGCCTGCTCCGCCACCTCCGCAGGCCACTTCTCGAGCCGCATCTCGGTCCATTGCCCACCCGCAGCTGGCTCTGGGCACGACGTTTGTCGCTGCAAAGCCGGCCTTGGCGGAGGTGAGGGTGTGGGCGCTGAGTGCTGCCTCTGCAGCGTGGGCCTGGGGTCGCCCCGACTACTCCACGGGTCGGCCTGGCTCTCCTCTGACGCCCGAGTTGGTGATGGCGACGGCGCCGCCATCAATGGTGTAGGTGACGGTGGCGGGGGAACCTGAAGGCCCGCCGGTTGCTCCAGCCGAAATCCTTGTGGCCACGCGGGGGCCATTCCCGCGACCTCCACCTCCACCTCATTCCACTCGACCTCCACGTAGGCCACGTGTCTGATGTGGCCATCCACATCTCTTCGTGTCGGGCGTTGACACGCACCGCCGCTGGGCCCGCTTCCTCCTCCTCGTCGGAGCTTGAAATGGTGATGACGTCATCCTCCTCCGGCACTTCCTCGTCCGACTCGTCGCTCACCACGATGACGTCGTGATCGGCGTCCACACGAAATGGCGTAGACGCACGTGGCGGCCGCCACGGCGACGAGTGGATTGGCGAATAATGCCCGTCGTGTACGTTGGCGTACTCCATCCCGCCACCCAGCCGCAGCGTATGCGCCGCGGAGTCTGCCATACTCCAGCCTAGGGCTGAGGACTCACCTCTGCTGCTCTCTGAGCTCGCGGGTGACCAGCTTCCACGGGCACTGCTGGTTCCGTCCCCGAAATCTGACGCCTCCAGGTCCAAGTACCCAGGATGCCTTCTTAGGCGCCTCGCCGCTCGGCGCCTGTGATGAAAAGGCAGCCGCATGGGGGCCAACCTTGCTTTCCCACGTCGAGCCCGGCGCTTAGGCGCCGGCGAGCCGCTCCGGTCGTCCTCTCGCGCCGCTCCAGCGGAGTCGCGGGCCAGCAATCGGCGATCGGCCGAATGAGACCGCTTGACACCTAAGTCCGGGCATCTAATGCTGCTGTTGTTTGCCTCCATCGCGTTTACGTGTAATAGGCTACCTGCATGCCTACACGCCCCTTATATAGCCTCTGCCACCGCTCTGTTGGCAGCGCTATGGCAGAACGTAACGGATCCTGTGCCCTCCTTTGCTCTCTTTCTAGCACGAGGTGCACTCTTCCCACCACCCAACCTTAGCGCTGACTTCCAGGTCCCTATCGTCGTCGCCTAATTCGCGCCTTTGCCCTTTTTGCCCTTGACGGTCGCATACTTTTGTTGTTGCCTGTTGCCCATCCCAGCTGTGTTTTGTTGTTGCCCGTTTTGCATGTTTGGGCTATGCTCGTGCGATGCGCACTTGTTGTTGTTATTTTAGCCGCTCTCTCTCTCTCTCTCTCAGCACAACTGCAGGCGCTTCGCTTGCTCTCGCGATTCCAGCTTCGGCTCGGCTCGGGCGTAGTGATCGCCGCTCAGCTGTGCCCGGCCGCATTGTTGTTTTTCTTTATCTCTCTCTCTCCCTACTGTACCAATGCTCTATCCGTGTCTTGAGCGTGCGTGTGCATTTGTAAGTGCGTGGGCATACGCAACTCTAGGCGTGTGGTGGTGTCCGTTTCGTTTTTGCTTTTCGCTCGTCTTCATGAGCCGCGCTGTGCAGCCGAGATTGTTGTTTTTTGTGACGGCGCTCTCTCCCATCACAGTTACAGCTGACACTGTTGTTGTTTGTTTGGAGCGGCCTCCCTACAGTTACAGCTGATACTGTTGTTGTTTACCCTAAAGAGGCTCGCTACAGTTACAGCTGACACTGTTGTTGTTTGCGGGAATACTATTCCATCTGCGATTGTTGTTGTTTTCGGCGTCATTTCGTGCGCGCGCTGACACTCTTATTGCTCCATTTATTTATTGTTTCTTCATGATTTAGGCCACATTATATGTACAGGAAGACTCTGCATCCTTCGCGAGACCGTCGGACATGATAGCGGATGCCCTCTGTCCAGACGATCCTCGCTGTTCGGCCTGTCCCTACGTCTTAAATTCGTCTGGCTTTCTCCGCCACCTCCGCAGGCCACTTCTCGCGCCGCATCTCGTTCCACTGACCACCCCCAGTTGGCTCTGGGCACGACGTTTGTCGCTGAAGGACTGGCCTTGGCGGTGGTGAGGGTGTGGGCGAGGAGTGCTGCCTCTGCAGCGTGGGACTGGGGTCCCACCAGCTACTCCTCGGGTTGGCTTCGCTCTCCTCTGCTGCTCTCGTCGACTGAGTTAGTAGCGGTGGCGACGGCGCCGCCATTAAGTGTGTTGGTGACGGTGGCGATGGCATGCTAGGGCCCGCCGGTTGTTCCACCTGCTCCTCCAGCCGAAAAACCTGTGGCCACGCGGGAATGGCCTCATGCCACTCAATTTCCACGTAGGCCACGTGTCGGACGTGGCCATCGACCACGCTCTCCTCGTGGCGGGCGCTGACACGCACCGGCGCTGGGCCCGCTTCCTCCTTTTCGTCTGAGCTCGTGACAACGATCACTTCGTCCTGCTCTGGCACCTCCTCATTGGCCTCTCCCTCGTCCGACTCGTCGCTCACCCAAATGACGTCATCCTCGCCGTCCACGCGGAATAGCGTGACGGTCGCCACGGCGACGAGTGGATTGGCGAATAATGCCCGTCGTGTACGTTGGCGTACTCCATCCCGCCACCCAGCCGCAGCGTATGCGCCGCGGAGTCTGCCATACTCCAGCCTAGGGCTGAGGACTCACCTCTGCTGCTCTCTGAGCTCGCGGGTGACCAGCTTCCACGGGCACTGCTGGTCCCGTCCCCGAAATCTGACGCCTCCAGGTCCAAGTACCCAGGATACCTTCTTAGGCGCCTCGCCGCTCGGCGCCTGGGATGAAAAGGCAGCCGCACGGGGGCCAACCTTGCTTTCCCACGTCGGGCCCGGCGCTTAGGCACCGGCGAGCCGCTACGGTCCTCTCCTCGTGCCGCTCCAGCGGAGTCGCGGGCCAGCAGTCGAGGTTCGGCCGGATGAGCCCGCTTGACACCTAAGTCCGGGCATCTAGTATTGATGTTGCTTGTCTCCATTGCGTGTTTTACTTGTATTAGCCTACCTGCATGCCTACACGCCCCTTATATAGCCTCTGCCGGCGCTCTGCTGGCAGTGCTTTGGCAGAACGTAACGGATCCTGTGCCCTCCTTTGCTCTCTTTCTAGCACGAGGTGCACTCTTCCCACCACCCAACATTTGCGCTGACTTCCCAGGCCCTCTTTGCCCTTGACGGTCGCATACTTTTGTTGTTGCCTGTTGCCCATCCCAGCTGTGTTTTGTTGTTGCCCGTTTTGCATGTTTGGCTATGCTCGTGCGATGCGCACGTGTTGTTGTTGTTTTAGCCGTTCTCTCTCAGCAAAGCTGCAGGCGTTTCGTTTGCTCTCGCGACACAGCTTCGGCTCGTCTCGGGCGTAGCGATCGCCGCTCAGCTGCCACAGTTCATTGGCCTCTGCGCCCAGCCGCATAGTTGTTTTTTACTCTCTCTGTCTCCCTACTGTAACAATGCTCTCGCCGTGGCTTGAGCGTGCATGTGCATTTGTAAGTGCGTGGGCATACGCAAATCTAGGTGTGTGGTGGTGTCCGCTTCTTCACCAACAGTTGGTGTTTATTAGAAAAACGAGATTAAATAAATAAATAATAACTCTCAATGTTTGATTTATATTTTATATATTGATTGACTTTATATTTAAAGATTATTCTTTTCGTATGCAACATCGACACCACGTTACAGCTTAGGCTTTTTAAGAAGAAGAAGAAGAACAAAAAGTGACCAGATTAACATATTCTAATAATCCACAACTTAGTGTTGTGAAATGTTATTGTTTGAACGTTGATGATATTCCAACACGCCCTCCTCAAACATAACATTACATTAATAATAAAGTAAATGATAATATTCAAAGTTTAACTTATTCTTTCGTGGTTCGTGTCCATTCTGGGGCTTATTCAGTGATCTAGCATTTGCTCTTTGGATTCAAGAAAAACCCAGAAAAAACTTGAATCAGATCACTATTATAACTTAAAAATAATGTAACAATTCATTTGTTCAAATAAGACTACTTTAACAATTCAATTATTCAAACAAAATAAAAAATAGAATTAAGTCAATATTCATTTTAAAAATCCAATAAAATTCTCCCAGTATCGGTGTAGGTGTATCACTCTTCTTGTAGTAATCCCAATTTGTTGCGCAATTCCTTAAATCTTCCGGCCGGTAACGGCTTGGTGAAGATGTCAGCAAGTTGATTGTCTGTGGATATGTACTCGAGAGAAATCTCTTTATTTTCTACTTGTTCTCTTGTAAAATGATATTTTATATCAATATGCTTTGCTCTTTTATGACATGAGGGGTTATTTGCAATACTTATACAGCCTTGATTGTCTTCATAAATTTTAACTGATTTGTTGAGTTTAATATTAACACTACTTAAAAACGCTTTCAACCATAAAGCTTCTCTTACAGCTTCAAATAGAGCCATATACTCTGCTTCAGTTGATGAAGCTGCGACTGAATTCTGTCGTTTTGTATTCCAACAAATTAGGTTGGCATCGAACATTTTAAATAAGAAACCCGTTGTGCTTTTTCTATCTACTTCATTACTACCCCAATCAGAATCTACATAACCAACTAATGTATTCTCAAAAATTGGGTTCTTTTTAAAAACGAGTTTCATGTCAACAGTTCCCTTTAAATATCTAACAACCCTTTTTATACATTGCCATAATTCTGCATTATTCTTGCTACTATATCAAGATATTTACAGTTGCAGTTAAATCTGGACGTGTACATAGCATAATGTACATTAAACATCCAATAAGGTTACGACATGGAGCATTACATTCTTCATCTAAATTAAGTAACTCAAAATTCAATTTATTTGGTAGCGGAGTACTAACCGAGTTACAACTATCCATGTTATATTTATTTAAAATTCTTTTTACATATGCAAACTGGCTCAAATAAATTGTATCTTTATGCATTTCTATTCTGATACCAATAAAATGACGTATCTTATTTAAATCAGTCATTCTAAATTTTTACTTAAATATAATTTGAAATTATTCATTCTTTCCATGTCTCCTGTTGCTATTACTACATCATCAACATATAACAGTACATATATATTTTCTTTGATGTCAACTTTATCGAGAATATATATGCATCGATCTACTGGAGAGTTTACAAACTCACATTCTTTTAACGTTTGCTCAAATACTTGAAACCAGCATCTCGCTGCTTGCTTGAGTCCATATATTGCCTTATTCAATTTGCATATATGTCCAGTATTACATAATACACCTTGAAGAGGTTGCATATATATCTCCTTATTTAATGTTCCGTTCAGGAAAGCTGTTTTTACATCCATCTGGTGTACTTTCAAGTCATTCTGAACTGCTAATGACAATATAAATCTGAAACTTGCAATTCTGGCAACGGGAGCAAATGTTTCGTCATAATCGACTTGGTATTTTTGAGTGAATCCTCTTGCAACCAATCTAGCTTTGTGTTTTATTGGTATTCCTAGTTCATTATATTTAATAGAAAATACCCATCTACTATCTACAATATTTTTATCAACTGGCTTCTTTACAACTGTCCAGGTGTTATTAATTTCATGGGCATTCAACTCTGTCCTTATTGCTTCCTCCCAATCAGATCTATCGTTTCGATGTTTTATTTCTTCAAATGAAGTTGGGACTTCATCAAATATTCTATGAGCATTTAAAACAAATTTGTTTAAACTATCATCGTCATCATCAAAATATGATACTTTAGGCTTAGTCTTTAGCCTTTCACTTTTTCTGCTTGGTACATTTGTACCCTCAGGATGATCAGCAGTTTTACAATCCTTACTCTCATTCGGGATATATATTTCCTTACTTTCATTCAGGAGATCAGTTTTTCTTTTCCTACTTTCTTTCGGAAAATTCAGTTTTTCACATTCCTTACTATCATTCGGGAATTTTGTTTTATCATTTTCCGTACTATCATTCTGGAAATTAAACTGATCACATTCCTTACTATCATTCGGGAATTTTGTTTTATCATTTTCCGTACTATCATTCTGGAAATTTAACTGATCACATTCCTTACTATCATTCGGGAATTTTGTTTTATCATTTTCCGTACTATCATTCTGGAAATTTAACTGATCACATTCCTTACTATCATTCAGGGAAATTTTTCTTGACTTCTTTCCTTACTTTCTTTTAGGGCATCTGTTTCAAATTTTACTGCTCTAGAATTAACCATATTGGTTTCGTCTACAACAACGTCCCTTGCAACAATAAACTTTTCTTTAATGGCATCCCATAATTTAAGTCCATTTGGTTCATATCCTATAAATATGGATTTATATGATTTCTCATCAAATTTACCTTTTTTAATTTTATTGTGTACATATACGGTCGAACCAAACACTCTTAGAAACTTTAAATTAGGTTTTCTATTATGCCACATCTCATATGGGGTTTTTTGTGCTGTTACCAAGTGCTTTGCTTGGAGTTCTATTTATTAAATATGTTGCTGTTAGGACAGCTTCACCCCAGAAGCTTTTATCTAGCTGTGCACCATTTACCATGGCACGAGCTTTCTCTGTAATGGTCCTTATCATTCGTTCCGACACACCATTCAACTGAGGTGTATGTGGCACAGTTAAATGATAACTTAACCCTTTTGATACGCAGAACTCACGCATCTCATTCGACAGGTACTCTCTACCGTTGTCAATATACAAATTGACAATCTTGAGGTTAAAGTGAGCTTCGCTCTTTGCTACAAAATCCTTGAATGCGTTGAATACATCTGATTTGTATTTCAACAAATAGGTTACACAATAATGTGTAAATTGGTCTATAAAAATTACAAAATAATTTTTATCATCTAGTGTTGCTGGTGTAATTGGACCACAAACATCAGAATGTATTATAAACAAGGGTCGTTTTACATAACTTTTGTTTTTATATTGCTTAAATGGCAACCTAGACTGTTTTCCGTTTAGACAATGTTCACAAATTTCATCTGATATTTCTAAATCACTAAGAAGACTGCTGTCACAAAATAAATTATTTTTCTTTATTTCAATTAATTTTCCATTGCTTATATGGCCTAACCTCTCATGCCATAGTCGATATTTATTTTTATTCCTAGCATCTGCGCTGTATGCTTGGAATTTAATTACAGGTATATCATTGAACATACCCGACCTTTTAACAACGATCACTCCATTTTTTGAAATTGACACACAGTCACTGTCGAACTTAATCGTCATCCCAGCCTGTTGCAGGCGTTTGACGGACATGAGGTTTCCTGCTGCCTCCTTACAATAAAGCACATCCTCCAGAGTAATATTGTTTCCATTGTGCAGCCGCACAATTCCACGCTTCGTAGCATAAATATATGCGCCTTCTTTAGCCACAGCGATTTTAATGGGCTGTTCCAAAACCTCGTAATCAACAAACAGCGACTCGTCATTGATTAAATGATCAGTTGCGCCCGAATCGAGTATAAAATCGAGTTCATCGTTTGTTTTAGTATTGTTTATTATTTTCTTCATCATAAACGCAAACCCGGTTGTCAATGTTGCAAGTTGAGCTTAATTTTTATCTTTATTATTATTTTCTTTATTATTATTATCTGCTTTGTTTTTATTAATCCTAATAAAACAATTAACAATTTTTCTTTAAATGCCCCTCTTTGCCACAATGATGACACTTCATATTATTTTTAGCTTTTCCCTTAAACATTTTTTCTGTTGTGCTTTTCTAGCTTTAAATCCATTATTTGTATTAAAATTATAATTGTTTTTTCCAACTGCACTCATGACCTTTCTACTTGTATCTGTACTGTCATTCCTTTATTTTATTTCAAAATCTAACAACTTATTTTTTACAAAAGCTAACGACAGAGTGTCATCCGACATAGTTTCAATTGCAGTTATTACACTGTTGTAAGATGAAGGCATAGTCTGCAACAAATATGCAACCTTGTTCATCATTTCACTCAACAGTTTGAGTGTTATTAGGCGTTTGTGTGCAGCTAACTGCGACGCAAGGCTTCTGCGCTCATATATGGCGTCTAAATTCTGAAAAATTGCGCGCGCCGAAACATCGCCTGCCGCATAGTTTAGGAATGAGTCACCTAAGTGCTTGATTAACACGCTCTTTGCACTTCGATCTGCCTGCTTCCAAGTATCGTCAACCTCAACAGGAATTTCCTCATCCACCACTTTAAGTATATTTAATTCACTTAATAAAGCCCTGACTCGAAATTTCCATACAGAATATTTCTCGCCATTAAAAGGTTTAATATTGTTCTTATTATTCTCCATTATGTTTATGTGTATATATACACACACTGCTATATATACAAAAAATTGCACAAGCACGCACGTAGACTAATTTCACAACTATTTGCAATTATTATAATTTTTTTTTTTTTTAAACTGGCATGGACTGGGCCCATAACCTATTAGAAAAACGAGATTAAATAAATAAATAATAACTCTCTCTTGATTTATGTTTTATATATTGATTGACTTTATATTTAAAGATTATTCTTTTCGTATGCAACATCGACACCACGTTACAGCTTAGGCTTTTTAAGAAGAAGAAGAAGAACAAAAACTGACCAGATTAACATATTCTAATAATCCACAACTTAGTGTTGTGTAATGTTATTGTTTGAACGTTGATGATATTCCCACAGTGTTCATGTGCTTTGACCTGGGTAGCGGTCTGACAAAGTCGGCGCACACCGTGACCCATGGCTTCTCAGGGATCTGGGTCAGCATCTGTCCGGCCGCCTGGAGTTGGCTGGCGTTGTAGCGCTGACATAACTCGCAGCGCTGCACGTATCCTCGCACGGGTCGATACTTACCGGGCCAGTAGAATCTTGCTGCCACTCCAGCAATCGTTTTCCGGCTTCCCAGTTGGCCGACGGTGGCCGCATCGTGGTTCTCTTCCAGAACCTGCTTGCGCTGCTCCTTTTTGAAGAAATCGCTCTTGTCGATGTTGATCTTCAATTGGCAGCTCTCAGCCGCCGGAATACCTTTTGCAGGTGATGATATCATCAAGATACGCAAAAGCATGCGGCATCATCTCTGGGCCAATGACTTGATCCAGTGCTCTCTGGAACGTCGCTGGTGCTGAATGAAGGCCAAACGGCATCACCTTCCACTGGAACAGTCCCTTTCCTGGAACTGTAAATGCCGTTAGTGGTCGGGTAGCATCCTCCATGGGTATCTGCCAAAGCGCATCTTTCAAGTCCAAGCTCGTGATGTAGCGTGCCTCTCGAAGCTGGTCCAGAATATGATGCACTCGAGGTAGTGGATATGCATCTTTTATAGATCGGCTGTTGAGCTGTCGGAAATCCACGCACAGCCGCCACTTGCCGTTCTTCTTCCGCACCATCACTATAGGAGCGCTGTGTGGGCTCTTCGAGGGCTCTATGCATCCTTTAGCCAGGAGCTCATCTACCTGGCTGTTGATCTCCGCCTGCATCTTCGGGTTCTTCGGGAAGTATCGCTGCTTTATTGGCCGCTTGTCGTGCATCGTGATCCGGTGCTCGGTGATGTCAGTGGTGCTTTTAATCTGCTGAAATTTGGCCAATTCCTGCCTCAGGAACGCGTCCACATCGTAATGAAGTAGATGTGTCGATCCTGGATTCGCCTCCATTTGGCTTCTTGGCTCCACTTCCGCACTAGCGACTGCCACCGACAACTTAGCCTGCACTGGCTCGCCGCATTCCAGCGTTCAGCCCATGCTGACCAAGAAATTCCAGCCCACTACCAGATCGTCGTTCACGCCTGGCAAAATAAGCAGCGCGATGAAGATTTGCTGTGCCCCCAGCCTGATCTCCAACTCCAACGCTGCCTCTACTTGACAACAACTGCCATCCGCCAACCAGATGTGCCTCCGTGTGGGGCACACCAAATCCTCGGAGCCTGCCTGCCAGTTCTCACTCACGAATGCTCCGATGGCTACGATCGCTGAGATCTGTGCGTCCTTGGTGCCTCTACTTGACAACAACTGCCATCCGCCAACCATATGTGCCTCCGTGTGGGGCACACCAAATCCTCGGAGCCTGCCTGCCAGTTCTCACTCACGAATGCTCCGATGGCTACGATCGCTGAGATCTGGGTGCCTTCATCCACGAGCTGGCCTATCAGTGCCTGGGGCCGCCGCGACGCTGCTCCCGCTCGCCCCTGGATGACGGGTGCCTCAGCCCGTTTCCCGACTGGCAACAGGCAATTGTTCTCACACCAATGCGCCCACATTGCCAGCAAAACTTCAGCGCTTCATTGCGGCATTCCACGGCGAAGTGGCCCTCTTGGCCACACATACGGCACACAATGGCAGGATTCGGGATGTGCGTCCTTGGTCCTGACACACCAGTTCTTGGTGCCGGCCGCGGACACACCTCCTCGGCGGTCATGCTGCGGTGATAGGTGGACTCACCTTCGCATTCAGCGTCGCCCATAGCCATCAATCCGGGCTTGCTCTGCCTGTGTTGCTGCCTCAGCTTCTTCCGATCCCTCTCCAAGTCCTCGAACTCGTCCGCCAGCATCATCAGCTCCGTCAGGCTCCGGAACTGGTAAGGCCGAGCATAAGCGCGCAGATCCGGTAAGCTGCCATTATATATCAGCTTCATCTCCCGATCCGCAGCATAGCGTAGTGGACTCATCAGGGTCTGCTTTTCCACCATATACAGCTTGAACGCCTCACCCAGCATCTGCTTCCGCCTCGAGACTTCCTCATTAATGTTCTCCAGGTAGTCTCTAGGCAAGAAGAATCTCTGGAAGCTGCTCACGAATGCTTCCCACGACGTCCAATGTCGATTATTGGCCACGTACCATTTCAGAGCCATGGCTTTGAGCAGTCCCGGCATCGCCCTCGGGATCAGGTCCAGATTCAGGCCATATGTGTCGGCCGACCACTCCACCTGCTCCTGAAATTCCAGAGGCTCCGATGTGCCATCGGCTCTGGCGTCATTATTTCGGGCTGCTGGGTCTCATTAAGGCGGGCGGCGGCAGCACTAGTGGATGGCAGTGACACTCACGGGCCTTGTGTCCTCTCCTCCCGATCCTCCAGATCCTCTTCCTCGACGGCGGTCTAAATCTCCTTCCGTGTCGGAAGGACACGACATGAGATGTCGGCGATCCTCAGAGAATAAGGAATCCTTCCCTCATTCTCATCGACCCACTCGCCAAGTTGCCTCCGCATTGTGTCCAGAGTGCCTGACAGGTTCACTCCGAACTCCAGGCCGTAGCGTATCACCTCCTCTTTCTTAAGGTTATATAATGTTCTCCAGGTAGTCTCTCGGCAAGAAGAATCTCTGGAAGCTGCTCACGAATGCTTCCCACGACGTCCAATGTCGATTATTGGCCACGAACCATTTCAGAGCCATGGCTTTGAACAGTCCCGGCATCGCCCTCGGGATCAGGTCCAGATTCAGGCCATATGTGTCGGCCGACCACTCCACCTGCTCCTGAAATTCCAGAGGCTCCGATGTGCCATCGGCTCTGGCGTCATTATTTCGGGCTGCTGGGTCTCATTAAGGCGGGCGGCGGCAGCACTAGTGGATGGCAGTGACACTCACGGGCCTTGTGTCCTCTCCTCCCGATCCTCCAGATCCTTTTCCTCGACGGCGGTCTAAATCTCCTTCCGTGTCGGAAGGACACGACATGCGATGTCGGCGATCCTCAGAGAATAAGGAATCCTTCCCTCATTCTCATCGACCCACTCGCCAAGTTGCCTCCGCATTGTGTCCAGAGTGCCTGACAGGCTCACTCCGAACTCCAGGCCGTAGCGTATCACCTCCTCTTTCTTAAGGTTATATACCCACGCTCGCACCATATTTATATTTATCTAAAAGCACTTATTGACTCTATTTATCGCAGGGCCCCAAGTTGGGTGCCAGTTGTAACGAACCTTCGGTTTGCACCGAGTTTAAGCCGGGCCGCACTCAGCGGACGGTGTGCTCGTGCCAACAAATTTATATATTGCGCGCCTGCCGATAAATAATACGTCCTGCTTTTTAGATTTAATAATATAAACTCGTTTATTCGCGTTGATATATAACTATTTTAGTACAGCAAAGTGATTTCTTAGGCTATAGCTGCACACGGCTAAGCCCGCAGGATTCGTAGGTGCCGTGAGTAGCACTTCGGCTAACGGGCGGTTAGCCTCTGAGCCGTCTAGAGGTTGCAGAACAGTCCAGAGTACGCCAGGATACGCGCTGTGATCTCTAGCGGTTCGCCGAGAGTATCACAGGCACTACTACTGCTGGATTCGCTCGCTGGCACTCTAGACCGCGCCTCAAAGACGTGCACTGTTCCGCACGACTACTCTCACGTACCTTTTACTCCTGGTTGTAGGGCACGCCTCTGCTTGTAACGCTTTCCGAGCACACCTTAGAGCTGGCTGGGCTAGCGCACGCTGATCTCCACAGAATCATAGTTATGCCGTGAGAAGCACTCCGGTTAGCGATCGATTAGCCTCTGAGCCGTCTAGAGGTTGCAGAGCACTCCGGGTACGCCAGGATACGCGCTGTATACTCCAGCGGTTCGCTTGGATCACCACACGCCCTCCTACAACTGGATGTACTCGCTGGCACTCTAGACTGCGTCTCAGAAGGCTTACGTTCTTTCGCACGGCTGCTCTCACTAACATCACACTCCTGTTTAGGTTATGCTGCTCTAGCACCAGCTGCCGGCCTCACCTCTGTCCTCAAAGATGCGGTTTGGTATGCGTCCAGGATATTCCTCTGAATATCCTTGTAAAAGTCCCACGATGTCCTTGTAGAAATCACACAATGTCCTTGATGTCCCTCGTTATCCTTCGTTGTCCTTCGTTACGCTTTTCACTTTCACTTCCGTTGACACTCGGCACTTTCACTTTTAATTGGAATCGACTGCTTCGGCTCTGTAGCGGGGCCTGTCTCATCCTCGGGTCCTCGGTGCGTCAGCTGTTCTTTGGCTTCTTTTTGTATGGCAAAGATATGAGAAATTAAATGCTTAATAACTTTTTTTCTAGACAAACTATTTTGATCAAACTTGTTTGGCGTCATCATGTCATCCATATGTATGTATGTGCCAAAGCACATACATATATGCGAGAGTTACAAATTTGAAACAAACTCGATATGCGCGCCCTATACAGAGACTTACAAAAAATTTGAAGTCTCTAGCTATTGTAAGTTCTGAGACGACGTGTTCATACATACGGACAGACGGACAGACAGACAGACACGGCTACATATGTACATCCCTGTTACATACATTTCAACAAAAACATTATACCCTGAATTCCTATTTTCCATGGGTTTAGGGTATAACAAGCTCTTGGACAAATATACCAACTACCTTCATTCGACGGCAAGACGGAAGAACTCACCAGCTTCGTTAAAAGAGTGGACTTTATCATGAAATTATATTCAACCCAGGATATACAACAACACAGCGTGCTATTCGGTGGAATAGAAGCCCAACTTTGTGGATCAGCTCAACGATCTGAAGCAACAACCTGGAATCAACTGAAGAGTGCCTTGATAGACGAATTCAAAACCCAAACACCTTATGAAAAACTTCTAAGAAGACTCTATAATACACAGTATAACGGGAGTATTCGTAAGTTTGTTGAAAACTTAGATAATAAATCATTCATTATTTCAAATAAGTTAATGCTAGAAAATAATGAACAAAATACTATAATATCCACTAACGATATGAATAACACAGTGAAAGATGTTATTAATAGAAAACTACCTGACAGAATTTTTATGACATCAGGAAGACATGACATTACAACAAATACAAAATTAAAACAAGTAAGAAAACTCTAGTCGAGACCGGTCGACTAGGGTATACCCTGAACCCTGCGAAGAACCGCTATTCCAAGCATTCTTCATTTATTTTATATACACATGGATATGTACGTTCATTACAAGCAAAACATACACACACACATACACAGGCGCAAGCACACCCAAGCGCAAGTCGTTGCGTCCTATTCTTTGGCTGCTATTTGCATATCAATGCTGTGGGAAATGAAATGTTTAATGACTTTTTTTCTAGACCAACGATTTTGATCAAACTTGTTGGGCGTGATCATGTCATCCAATATGTATGTATATGCCAAAGCACAAGTCTCTAGTATTTGATATACGGGAGTTACAAATTTGAGGCGAAGGGTGCGTGGCATCCAAAATTTAACAAAAACCGAAGGCTTACATAACACTAAATGCAAAATTTGAAGACTCTAGCTAGAAAGATAAATTAGAAAGAATTTTATAGCTGAATTTAGATTTTCGTTTTTAATCGATAACAATAAAACGATAACAGCTATCGAATTTCTGAAATAAACTCGATATGCGCGTCCTATATAGAAACTTACAAAAAAAAATTTGAAATCTCTAGCTATTGTAAGTTCTGAGATCGACGCGTTCATACATACGGACGTTTATATGAACTTATATCGCTTATAACGTTCGTCCAGTCATTGGGACGAGAATTCAATAACTTGGTTGTACCCCATACAAACCTATATAAAAGAGCCTTAGTACGCTTCCGCTTATGCAGACGATATTTTCCATAATTTAACCGGATATTACGACGTTTTAAAAGAAAAATTCAGCGAAAGAGAACCGAAAAATTTAAGCTTCAAATGATGCAATTGTACTCACTCACTGATCTCTGTTGCCTTAGCAAAGCTGCTGAGAGAGAGCCTTGGTTCAATGACGAAGTTACACAAATGCTTACAGTTACTATTCCATGAGATGTCCCGTAAAATTTCTAATTTTGTCTGATTTTTTCTAAAAAAATTTTCTCGCTTTCGGTTAAAGCGTCTTCCGGGTATACCGACGTAAAATCTTCGGTCCCTTGAGTGTCGTTATAACCGGATTCTACTGTATATGCTTTATGAGGTCTGCCACGCATCCTTCTGCCTGTTACAGTTTTTTTTCAATCGAAGATTGATATTTAATATTTTAGACTCCTTAGAATGCTTCAAAGAAACCAGAGCAATCAGTTGTAGCCTCACAGCGAGTATACCATGCGTTCTCAGCTACAACTGTTTGAGAATTATAACTCACACTTCAACCATTAACGAAATATCGTAGCATGCAATGTGAGAGTGAAATGTACTGTTCAAGTTTAATGAGGGTGTGTGAATGGATAGGTTACTTCCTATCCTCAAGAATTAGCTTCAGGCGGATAAATTAGGGTATAATGTTGGGTTTGTTTCAATTTCATTTACAATTGTTTGATCTGGAATTATAATTTTTACTTTCTTTTGTTATTTTTTCTTTTATACCCTGAACCCATTGAAAATGGGAAATCAGCGTATAATGTGTTTGTGAAAATGTATGTAACAGGCAGAAGGAGGCGTAGCAGACCCCATAAAGTATATATATTCTTGCTCAGAGAGGCAAGCCGAGTCGATTTAGCCCTGTCCGTATGTATGGACACGTCGATCTCAGAACTTACAATAGCTAGAGACTTCAAATTTTTGTAAGTCTCTGTATAGGCGCGCATATCGAGTTTGTTTCAGAAATTCGTTAAATGTTATCGTTTTATTGTTATCATAGTGTTTTTCATCTATTTGTTTTAAATTTCCTGTTTCTTTAAAAGGGTTAGTTGATTTGGTTCACATCAACGGTGAGTGTCTATACCTAGTGTCTACTTCAAAGTCTTTTCGATTTTCGTTAAGTTTTCCTATTTTATTGGCTTTATTTAGTTGTGTAATATAATCTGGTGATCCAGCATGTATAAAGATGTGTGCTGGAGTTCTACCAGTTGTACTGTGTTTTGTTTTGTGATTATATGT